>PVJO010009635.1:0-35700 GCA_004026905.1 Hystrix cristata | reverse complement strand
ACAGTATATTTAAGGTATAAAATAAACTTACAGTAATGATTTCACCCAACCTCAAGACTTAGTATAAAACTCCAGGATTCAAAATAGTGTAGAATTTTCTAAAAGAAGAGATGGACAGACCAATAAAACAGATTATAGAGTCCAGAAATAGACCCACATAAATGTAAATATAATTGACTGATCTTAAAGAAGCAAAGCCATTGAGATGAAGAAATTACAGCTTTTTAGATTGATGATACTGGAATACCTGGACATCCACTGCTAAATTAAGAGTGAAATTATAACAGTTTCAGAAGAAAACTTTTAGGAAAAGCATCATGATCTTGAAATTGACAATGATTTCTTGGATATAACACCAAAAGTATACGCAACAAGAAAAAATAGATGAGTTGGACTTCAACAATTTTTTTTAAAACCTTGTACAGTAAAGGAACCTAAAAAGAGGTGGAAATACAACTCACAGAAAGGGGAAAAGTATTTGTAAATTATGTATCTAATAAGCAATTGATGTCCAGAATATATAAAAGCTCCTACCACCCAACAGCAATTAAAACCTAATAACTTGATTGACATTTGTACCTCCCCATTCACAGCAGCATTATTCACAATACCTATATCGTGCCGTCAAACCAAGTGTCCATATATGGCTGAATAGATATGTAAAATATAATACATAGGGATATTATTATCTTTAAAAAGAAAGTTATTTCTTTCAGAATTAAAAATTCTATTATTGCAGATAAGATTACTTGGCTTTATTCAATTTTATTCAATGAAAAAATTACATGTCAAGACAATCATAATTTACCTGTAGAAGTATTCATTAACCAGCTATTAAATATTGAAATCCTTCAAGGTTGTATTCTCACTACTCTTCTGTTTGTGCACTCTGCATTGACACAAGGGAAATTCTTCCACGTCTAGAAAGCCACATCTAGTGGTGCATGTCCATAATACCCCTGCTCCAGAGGCTGAGGCAGGAGGATTCCAAGTGCCTGTGCAAAATAGTAAGATCTTATCTCAAACATAAAAATTAACAAAAGACTGGGATGTACCTTAGTGGAAGAAACATCATGAGCCCCTGAGTTCAACTGGCAGTACTGCAAAACAGAAAAAAATTTTTGAAAAGAAAAAGGAGAAAAAAGAGAAATTATGCTACAACATGGATGAACACTGGATATATTATGCTAAGTGAAATAAGCCCTATATAACAGGACAAGTGTATAATTCCACTTATGTGATGTGCTTATTGTAGTCAAATTAATAGGTACAAAAATTAGAATAGTGGCTGTCAAGGACTAGGAAGAAAGTACAGGAAGTTAGTGCGTAATGAATAAAGAGTTTCAGTTGAGGAGGAAATTCAAGGTTCTGATAATGAATGACTGTGTTGTTTCCACAACAACGTGAATGAACCTACTGCTGCAGAACTGTACCCTTAAATTGGTTAAAATGCTAAGTTCTATCATATATATGTATTTTTTACTGCAGCAAAAAGATAAAATGAAAAACAATTGGTCATCAACACTACTCTAACATGAGAATGAAGAATATTCTCACAGATCTTTGACGTTTTCCTTGGGATATTATTAGGAATAAAATTCAAAATTCTATTGATAGAGATAAGGTTACTTGGCTTCACTCAATTTTATCCGGTGAAACAAAAATATTACATGTCAAGACAATCATAACTTACCTATAGAAGTATCATTATCTAGTTATTAAATGTTGAAATCCTTCAAGGCTCTAGTCTAACTACTGTCTGTACACTATACACTAACATGAGGGCAATTCTTCCATATCTAGAGCTTCGGTTATCATTTATATGCAGATGACTAACAAATTTACTAACAAATTACTTCATTTCTCAAAGTTAAACAAACTTAACATGTCCACATCAAATTCACAATCAGCAAATCCATACTTGGTTATTTCCTTCCAATCAATTGACTAAGCCATAAAATCAGGAGCCGAACTCTCTTTTACATTCCACCATCTTAATAAGAGCTCCCATGACACCACATAGGTACTTCTTGCTATCATTTGCCTCTGCTCTTCTACATGCATTTCTACATTTGATTAATGTCTGTCTCTCTTGCTAGAGTGCACTTTCTAGGTGGACTTAAGTTTTGCACATAATCATATCCTCAGAATATACCATAGTACCCTGTACATAGGTGTTTGATAAATATTTATTGAATGACTGAAACTTTAAACTATGAACTAATAATTATGAAGCAGAATGATTCAGAAAATTAAAAAATATAATTCCTTTCCTTCATACCTGTGCATGTTAATCTTGTCAATTTAACTGGATTAAGAGATCACTGAAGAGGTGATTTGATCATGGGGGAACTATACTCTCCAGTGGATTAATCTACTGATGTTCACAGCTCATTACTGTTAGGAGGTGGAGCCCAGTTGGAATTGGGTCACAGGGCCTTTGGAGAGTGTACCTCCCACCAGCACTCTTTCCCTGTGCTCTTCTCCCCCAGCACCATGAACTGAGTAGCTTTCCTCCACACCCTTCCACCATAATGCTCAGGCTTTGCTGCCAGCCAACCATGGACTAAATCTCTGAAACCATGGACCAAAGTAACATATTTCCTCTTTTTAAATGTTGAGTATTTTGTCCCAGCAACAGGAAATCCGACCAGTATACTCCATTATACATGAAGATGAGAGTTGCTTTTCATGCAGAGTTACTAGTTGCAGTTCACTTTCAGATTGCCAGGGTTATCGTCTTCAGTTTTGGATCTTTAGTTTACTGACATCTTCCACATTTAAATGAGTTTTATAAACATTTCTAACTCTCTAGTGCAAGGACTCCTGTATTTGTTACTTCCCATCAGTGCATTTCAGTTTCTTGGCTGACACATATTAAATACCTGATGCTCACAAATCAAGAGTGGAGGGGGAGGTCACTGGAATGTGAATGAAAGTGACAGAATGGGAGAGTTTATCTGAAGACTCAAACATCACTATTCAAGTCCTGTTTTTTCTTACTGGTTTCAAATGAGTTTAACACCTGAATTTCTTTTGGCAAAAATAGACCCAGTATTAAAAATACCTATAGTGCAAATTTTGTGAGGATTGTATAAGGAAATGCCCTGATAATATTTTTAAACTGTAAAATAGCACAAATGTACATAATTATTCCAATATGAACAGGGTTGGAATAAATTCTAAAATAGCAATGGGAGTGTGGTGAAGTTACTTTTCTGGCAATGACTTATGATTAGTGAATAACTACTTGTTACTGTGCACTTCCATCTTGTTTTTGAAATGAATGGAGTGGTTGCAGCAAAGAGAGCCATATCTTTAAAGGTAAGGTGGGGGAACTTTTTTTTTTTTTTTTTTTTTTTTTGTATTTTGAGACACAATCGCACTCTGCAGTTCAGGCTGGCCTTGAACTCACTATGTACTCCAAGCAGTCCTTGAATTCGAGGCGGGCCTACTGCCTCAGCCTCCCAAGTGCTGGGGTTACTGGTAGGCAGCTAGGACAAGCACTTTTTTTTTTTTTTGGTGCTGGGAATCGAACTCAGAGCCTTGTGCTTGCAAGGCAAGCACTCTACGTAGTGAGCTAAATCCCCACCCCCGTGGAGGACTTTTTAAACCACATATCTGGGCAGTCTGTTTGCAGTCAATACTTCTACGGTATTCCAGCTTCTTGGGAATATCACATTCCTTCAGCGTCCCTTAACTCTCTTTTCAAAAGATTTGACACAGTAACCAGGTGGGCGGTTACTAGGCACCGCCTGGCCTCTTGTGAGCCAGGTTCCAGGTCACCGATTGTGTCACAGTGCCCCTACTTGAGTAGGCAATTGTGAGGTACCACACTGCCTCCCCTATATAAAGCCCAGCTCCTCAGTCCCCTCCCAGTTGCAGCAGGAAGGGCGGGACACCCAGCACACTGGCCCGTGCCTTCCCCACTCTGTGCCGCCAAGCGGCCCCTACTTTGCAACTACAAGCCCAGAACCTTCGTCCCAAGAAAAACGAAGAGACTGAAGAGGAACCATGACCGTCTTTTTGTTCCTAGTGAGCGGAGCCATATTCGCCTTCATATATGTCGTCTGGAAACGCCAATTTCAGGTAAAGATAAGAAAGATTGGAATTAGATGAAGCTATTTTAATATGCAGATAGGGAAGTGAGTTTGTAGGATGACAGAAAGATAGTAAAACTGTGACTTTATCTTTTTCTCTTGAAAGAGCCCCAGACTTTAACCACTGTACTTTCACCGTTAAGTCCACATTCTGACCCGAGCTTCTGGAGTTGTAGTCTGTTGTAAAATAGTCTCAAGTCACTAAGTGATGTGGATAACTTTTCTTCCAACTGGAGAAACAAGTGCAGCCAAAAGGGCCCCTGGCCCCCGGCCATGTCCCATTTTAAGAATCTCTACCTGCGCTTTCCTTCTTTCACTTCTCCTATTTCGCCACATTCCTGTTCGGCTCCCCAGCTACCCTGTGAGAGCTTTCTGGATATTCGCAAGTATTTGAGGCCCAAATATGTGTTTCCTGGTTTTATTTACAGTTGCAAGTGAAATTCTTTCAGGTGAGGCACAAAGACAGGGCCCATATGTAGACGTACTAGACTGCCCAAGAATATAAGCAACGGATGCAGCACTTTGGCACCACAAGGCTATTTTCATTACATTTTTTTCTCACTGTTCTTCTTGGCAGAGCGTGCTACTGAATTGGCATGCTTCTTCACATTCTCAATCTCTAGTTCTGAGGAAAAATCAGTTCATTTTTATAACCAAGTTGTTATTTAGTAGTATTTGGAAATCGTTAAACCAACCAAACTACATATGTATAATTTTCTTTACAGAGAGACATTGGTGAAACGTCATCTTCTGCTTCACTAAGAACACCTTCTACTTGGTCACCTGCTGCTCTTGGTCCAGTAAGAATGATTTCTACTTTGTCACCTAGGCACAGTACTGGTAGCCTTTCAGTCAACAATCTTTCACGGGATATCTTAAACAATTTCCCGCATGCCGCAGCCATGCAGAAGCGAATACTGGTAAACCTCAGGCTCGTGGAATATAAGCTGATTGAATTAGAACATTTCCTAATTATCAAGGGCTTCAATGGTGGATTAGTTATCCGGAAATCCACTAGACAAATTATAAGATGTAATGTTGATACAGGCAATCAATAAAGCCAATTTGCATTGATTCAATCGAATATGTTCATGTTGAATTAATTATTTAAAAGGGGAGGGAATGCCAAGTCAGATACAAAATCCAGACGTTTCTCAATTTGCTTACTCACATTTTATTAAATAATTGATCACCTGCTGTTGCTAATGTATATTTTACTGGGGAAGGAATGGAAACACAATACATAAAATCAGTTCAAAAAAATTTCTTACACTAAGCCACAATAAAAAGAATATAGTTATATGGTGATTATAACGTAATTCAAGTAAAGAAAAAACAATTCCTCTAATGTTTACAGTATAATACTGTAATTGTCTCCAAGTCTGCATGAAAGTAAATGGAATTTCATGGAATTCTTTTCTATTATGCAGAATATTGCTTCTTGCCACAATTGAATCTGTGTAATAATTATAAGAGCTATTATTGGGAAGCTTACACTACGTCAAACACTCCAAAAAGATCTGTGCTGTTCACACTTGTGAAAATAGTGACACAAACCCTTAACTACTCTTTGTGGTCTGCTTTTGGAAAAGATTGCTTCTTCATTATATATCCCCTTTTTCAAATAAATACTCTTTTATTTAAAATGTGCCCACATCCTCTCTGTTGTCAAAGTCACCTATATAAAATGGCCTGCTATTTTTTATTTGGGGAAAAATTCACACCTGAAATAGCACTAAACTATCGTGGTAGAATGTATGTAATTGCAGTGTAGGTTAAAATTAGAAAAAGTGTTTCTAACCTCTAGTCAATTATCTCTTTCAAATAATATTTTATAAAGTCCAGTATAACAAAAGAATTAATCTCTTGAAGTTACTGACAATATTTGACCTACCCTAAAAGAAAACCTTCAAATTATCAAACACGACTTTATCTTATGCATATATACATAGTCATGTTTATGTACATTCATGCTCCTTCCTTTCCAAATAAACTACACAAATGCCTGAATCCTTACTCTTTTAATCTTCAATCAAGAAGATAAAAAGGAATTTAAAATATATAAGACAAATTATTCCTTCTATTTTCACTTGCCAACCACAAAAGCTAACAGTAATACATGTAGTTCTTAGATGTTTTTGAATCACAGATCCATTTGGCATTGCCATTAAACCGTAGACTCTCTCCCTAAAAATGTATGTACATATACACATAGAATGTTACATATAATTTCTGTGTTGTAATTCCCAGAGTTCTAGGTGAAGAATCTTACAAACTGCTAACAGGTCCCTTATATATTTACACAATGTTTATCATCCTAGGTTGTGATGCCTGAACCAATTATCAATGATATATAATCAAGTATAAAGCTATTAGTGATATATTACACTGTCATCTGTAAGCAAACTAGGTCATAAAACCTTCATTTTCCACGTGTTTGGCAAGTTTATTTCCTATTAGTATGTAAACAAGTTATCACCCTTAAGCAATAACTTACTTAAAACAAAATCATTTTTGTTGTTCTATCATCTATATACACCACCATAAAGCACTTGATAAAATTAAGGCCATCATCTCATTAACATTTTACTGGCATTCTGTGTGAAATTAAAACTAAAATTTACAGAATATAATGAAGTACTCTTAATTTTGTGAAACACAATAGAAATTAGTTGTGTAATAGTATTCTTCAAAACATAACCTAAGGAAGGAAGACAGTAATACAAAGAAGTTTTCAAAACTTTAAAACTTTTATATTCTATTTTCTAGGTTTACCTCTTGTTAAAAGGTCCTTATTTCTTTTCTGATTTCAGTCTTTATAAATAAGGAAGGAAACTATTAACTTTGTAAATAAAGAGTATAACTATCAAGTTCACATAGAAACATGAGGCTGAAATTTTTAGACATATTCCTGTCAAAAGTATTAAACTACATCACTCATACACACAGTCCAATTATTTCCATAAATATAACATCTCCAAGTAAATAAGGCCTTGAGTTTGTAACACTTTCTTATACATGTACTGATTCATTTTCCTTCAGCTTCTGAAAGAGAACATGCATTAAGAAAATAGAATCAAATACTATTTTTAAACTTGCATAATAAAAATATAAATATTTTCTAAGTAATCAGCTCAAAGCCTTCAATATATTGGAAAAAGCATTATGGTGATATTTACAAAATGTCATTGTGAAATAGTTATGCATGTATTATACAGATAACTAATGAAAGAAATACAAGAAGATTGCTAAAATTTAATAGATTCACATTTTATATTACATTCCTGCTTAAGTGAGAAAAACATTTATCACCATATTGTCAATATAGTATTTTCATTTTTCTACTCAATTGACATACAAATAAATAAAAATTTCCACTATTCTAAAAAACTCACATTATACAACAACCACATGTGTTTCAAAATGAGATTTCATTCGGGTTTTCTATTGTCACTAATAGTAGGTATTTCATGGTCAGTCTCTTTCCTAGGCTCTGCCATGTCTTTATATCTCTCCCCACGATGCTGTTCCAGGTATGGACCCCAGTTAGAAGCTGGTCTAATGCAGCTTACAATGCGCTGAAATGCAAAAACAAAATTTTTGTCTTAGAGTTTAAGTGCTATGATCTATAAACAAGCCAGTATTGAACTATACTCTCATTTTAAAATGCTAACTTTCTTTGTTAACAACAATGAATTGAGAATCAGAATAGTAAAAGGTGATAGTCTAAGTTCTTAGTAAGGCACAATCTGCTGAGAAGAAATTGCAATCAAATAAATTGTTATTAACTGTCAGTAGAATTGCACTACTGTATCACAGTAACTGTGGATGTATATGATTTCAGAAGAAGCTATGAGAGCCCACTAGAGTAAGAGCGTTCCTATAGGTACCTTCATTGTAGTCTCACACACTTACGGTGAGGATGAGGTGGGAATTTAAAGTAGTGTGTACTGGGATGTGTTTCCAGAACCATGGAAAGGGAGATCCATAGTGAAACCATTGATTTAGATCCATTCTTGGATGGGCTTGGGAATTTATTTTAATAAAAACCTCCTGAGCCTACCTTGTTATTGTTCTAGTAAGAAGTCGTAATCAACTCCACCTCTCTTCATGGAACAAGGATGATTATAATTTATCTGGATCATTCCAATCTAAACACACTATTGGGACTTGTATTAAGCACACCATTATGACTTGTATTATAATCAGATGAGGCATTAAAAGTACAGATTATGGATATAAAAAGCAAATGACTAATTTGCTTTGTGACATTTTCAAGGACAACTCAATACAAACAGAGATCGTAACTGCTACACACTAAGCACTATAATAGAGCCCAAAGATACAGCAACAAGCAAGACCAGACTCCTTGCAAAAGGAGCATATAGCACAATATAAGAAGACACATCAAGACATAAAGAAAACAATGTTATGTATTGGTAATATGATTATATCCAGTATAGAAGTAGTCAAAGGAAAGATTGACTAATTTCACCCATATAACCTCATATTACTGCCATACAAATAAATTCATCTTCATTTTTATCAAAAGTACCTTACATAAACTATTTAAAATTTTAATTTCCTTACTTGACAGATAGTTCCTTCGGCCTGAATTATTTTTATGACAGCCATAATTGGAATCCAGATAATGCAGAAAATAATCATACACCAGCCTAGAGCAACTGCCCAGTCAGGGTATGGAATTTCGGCATACTCGGGATTATGAAATTTCACCAATGACCAGATTAAAATTGTCTATGAAAGTAAAATATGAAAAGATAAAGCTAAGGATTAGACTGAACAAATGATTGGCAATTTGATTCCATTCCTAAGAAGTAATTTATCAAAACAAAATGAAAATACAAAAACTAAAATAATTGTATAACAAGCCAGAAGTTAACAAAATGAAATGAACCACATATGTGTTTTTTCTTTGAATAAATTCTTCCAAAATTAATACATCTATGTATTTATAAAAGGTATGAATACTTGCTTAACATGCAGAATATTCCAATAAAATACTTGCTCATATAGCAGAAAAATAAATATGAAATATTTCATTATTAAGCCTTTTTTCTTTTCCTTGTTAATTACTAGTATAGTACATGTTAGTGATACATAATAAATGTATTTATATTGGAGAACTGGGACATACATGAATTATATCTTCATCCTTTTTATTTCTCCTTGCCCTCCCTCCTGTTTTCCTCCATCCCTATAATTGAGCTTACAACTTTCTTTTTTCATTTAGTTTCTTTTTCTTTTTAGTTTGTAAATAAAGGTATGAAAATGTACATATTAATGGGAGCACTGTGTGTTGTTTTGTTACATGCATGCACTATCTAATGTTTAGATAAAATTGAACATCTATTTTCTCAAACACTTATCATTTCTTTATGATGAGATTTTCAAAGTTGTTTCTTCTTTCTGAAATATGCACTACATTGTTGTTATCTATAATAACCATACTGTAAAGTAGCACACCAGAGTTTCTTGCTGTTACCTAACAGTAACTTAGTATGCCTTAGTCAATTTCTCCCCATCCCTCCCCACCTTACTCTCTGCAGTCTCTGGTAACCTACCATTCTACTCACAAATTTTATGAGATCAAATTTTTAGATTCTGCATATAAGTGAGATCATGCCATTCTTGTCTTTCTGTGCCTGGCTTATTTTACTTAACATAGTAATCTCCTGTTCCATTCATGTTGTTTCAAAGGACAAGGTTTCATTTTTTTTTATAACTAAACAGTATTCTTTCGTGTATATGTGACATACTGTATTTATCTGTTCATCAGTCGATGAACACTTAAATTTCCATTTCCTGGTTATTGGGACTAGTGCTGCAATGGGACTGGAGATGTCAACACGGGAGTGGAGATGTCTTTTGACATACTGATTTCACTGCCTTTGGAGACATTCCCAGGAATATGATTGTTGGCAAATATGTAAAGAAAAAAAACGAATCTTTGCAAACTGTTGGTAAGACTGTCAATTAGTAGAGCCATTATGGAAAATGGTATGGAAATTCTTCACAAAATTAAAAATAGAATTACTATATGATACAGGAACCTCACCACTGGGTATATATCCAGGGGAAATGATCTTTCATTAAAAATAAAATGTTTTTATTCTATGCCATAAACTACCCATCACATACATTAGTTCAATGAGAATGTAAAAGTGCCTTTTTCTTGGGCATGCTTGTCTCCTTGCTTAGCGATTGTTTCTGTTATTTTTCACTGCACAGAGCACCTCTTTCATCACTTGAAAGCAGACATGAGTTTACACATCCACTATTGGAATATTTCTACCAAAGCACACTTCACTTCTAGCCTCTTATTGAGGAAAAGACAAAATAAGTGCAAGTAAGACAACAAAATCTGAATCTTAAAAATGAAATCACTTTAAATCCAGGTTTTAAAAATGCCTTAAAAAGAAACAGACATATTGAGGAATTAAAACTACTTAAAAATCTGAAAAGCAAAATAAAACAAATCACCTAGTAACTTTCCTAAATACTATCTTTGTTTTACCAGAAAGAAAGAAAACAATAGACTCTAGCAATCTTTATAAACAGATATCAAAATACAATTTAAGAACTGAGTAGATTAACTCCATTAAATTAATTTACTTACAGTAATTTAAATGTGTTTCACAATAACCACAGTTGTACATAATTATAAGAAAATGAAGACTGGGGATTTAGCTCAGGGTTTAGAGTGCTTGCCTTGCAAGTATAAGGACCCGAGTTTGATCCCCAGCTCCAAAAAAAAAAAAAAAAGAAAAGAAAATTAGGGACAGTGGAGTCTAATATATATAATTTTATGCAAAATAAATAGCAGTGTGTATCATTTAATATTTAATACTTTTGCACTTAAAATAAATCCAATTGTCATACCTATCAAATCAATGAAAACTAGCTGGTTAAGAAATCTAGTGGGATCCTGTAGGTTTACAAGGGGCATATTTTAATATATAGATTTGTCAAATGAGGAAAACGACATTTAGTGGCTCTATTGAAGACATTTAATGAGAATATGGAAAATATAAATATTTTAATTCATCACACCTGGGGCCAAACTACTCACTACTTGAAACAGATCTCATAATTCTAAAATAATACAGAAAACCTAATACCTAGTAAAAGCAATAAAACACAATCAAATACAATACTTCTGATGTGACGCAAATCCTGGCTCAAATTGCTTAATGATTTCTTCTAGGAAAACCTTTGAAACATGAAGGCAGTCAGGCCAAAACATATCTATGAAGCTTTGCCACCACCCCAGCCCCATCATTAACTCTAGTCCATAGTAATTTTCCATCCCATGAAGTGTTTTGGCATTAAACTCTTTCCTTTCTTGAACTGTTATTTGACTACTTCATTGCTATATACCATGTCTTTCCAATAAGACATCATTTGCTTTTCCTCAGCTCCTAAATAGTACCAATTGTTGAATTTATTAATATAAAACCATTGCCTCTATTGACACCTGTGAGTTTCTTTTAGTAATTGCAGAAACTAAATACATTCCTGATAAACAGAAAAAAAAATACACATTAAAATCTGAATGTCACCTCTTAGTACTCAGTATATTTAAACTGAATTCCTTGAAGGTGTCATCCAGGCCTTATGTATCTTTGTACTTTCTGGAAATGGAAGACAGATTAAGAACGTCACTGGAAACTCAGTATATCTCTTAAGGAATAAATAGATTCATAATTTCTTTTTATTTATGCTACTGATAAATTTTAAGTTATTTGTTACTTTTGAATTCATACGAGGCTCTTTATTTTCTAAATGTTTAAACCCATAGCCTGAAAAATGATATTGCCAAGGCAATTTAATTTAGGCACTTTGGAGGCAACAGACTCAAAAATATTGCAAAACTTGAAAATCATTCATTTACAATATTAGTTTTTCTTATTGTCTCCAATGTGAAATACTCTCCAAAATTTTTTAGAAATATTTAAATGAATATATTATTGATTCTAAATGAATGATGCATTATTAACTTACAATCAACAGGATAGGTGTAACAGCAAACCAGCAAATTCTCCACCATAGCCAGAATATCCACTTCTTTGTCCCAATCATCATTTCTATATCTTTAATGAATCTGTTCCCTCCTAAAGAAAACAATGGTAAAGAATGTGTTAAGCTGATACTCACAGTTTCCTCGAATAATCTTTGTCACCCAAATTATCTTTCTATAACTAAACACCTTCTTAACCATAATGAAGCATATACCTATATTTAATTTTCTTCATAACGTTTCTACAAATATACTTTAACATCATAATAGTGTAATTATTGATAATATATAACCATAATGAATATAATAAAAATAAACTATATTAATAAAACTTGTAAGTCATTCTCTAATCATCATTTACCATAAATCCAGACGATTCCTATTATTTCTAGTATAGCTGCAAACAAAATGCCCCAGCCAGCACAGAAGTGGTCAATCAGATGAACCCAGTAAATTCCAGCCTACCAAAAAAAAAATCGATTATTTCTAAAACTCTTTTAATACTTTTTATGTTTGATGAAGTGTTCAAATAGAATCAATTAATTTCAATTTAACACACTCTCTTTAGTTTCAGTTCTGTTACAATATGAAAAAGAGTGCTTCAAATATCATACATCTTACATTCTAGCCAATCATTTTGAATAGCTGGTTACTAAAAGGGTATTCAATGTTTGTATGTTTTGTAGCAGCTTCCAAGAAACCTATATATTTAACGTCTCCAGGCTTATTGTATTTTGGAAAATTCTTATTACCACACCTCTTCTTCTACAAAATATACTTACTAACAAAGTTACAATGAGGAAAACAGGTTAAAACTTGGAAAACCGATCAAAGTAGAACTTGGACTTGTCACTAAGCATCCCCCTAAAGGCTCTTTTCCTTTTAGATTCTAAAATATGCTCTAGCTAACATTTTGTCTATGAATAGAAAAAGCTGTAATATACCTGAGTCACACAGACGAGACCAAGGAGGAACAAAACCAAGCAGCAACCCAGAGTTATAGGAATCCTCATTTTCTTCATTACTTTGGGAAATAAATCTTGAATTGTTGTTGTAATCGTTTCTTCAGAGGGAAAAAGTGGCATGTTATATGTCTTCTCAATAAGATTAATCACAGAATTCAACTTTGAACTTGTAGTGGTCGAATTTACAAATATATGCAAAAAATATACTCAGAACCCTGCTTTAAAATAATTCATAGAATCCTATCTATTAGCAGTGACCACTTGTTCATTTTGCTGAAAATCAAAAGCCATTCTATTTGCTGGGTTTTTTTTTTCTATTTGCTGTTTTAAGTCTGTTTTATAAAGTTTTTTTTTTTTTTTTTACTGATTGTAACTATAAGGTAACCAGTCTCCGAGGGCTGAAGTAGTTTGAAAAAGAGTTATAAGGAAGGAAGAATTGTAATAGGACTTAAATCAGGTGACTATTTTAATAAGTGGCATATAGAAAATAACCAAATAAACAAAACAAAAATAAGAGGCATAAGATAGAAGACATTCTATGTTTAAGAAATAAATGCATCCATTAAATAGAGAACTAAGAGGACTTAAAAGTGAAAGGATAAAAAAATATGCTTGAGATTTTCCAAGGGCTTTGAAAGCCAACCAGAAGAACCAGGACTTCATCATACAAACAGAATAAACTATGACCATGTTTTACCGAAGAGAATAATATGATGGAAATTGTTTCTGAAGTTTCTAGTTTTGTGTCTTACGGAAAATTCCTATGTGTAAATAGAGTCATGAATAATACAGTCATTGCAGCAATGTGTGTAACAAAGAAAGGAACCCAAATACCCATCAATATAGCACCAGATTGTGAATTAAATTGATTTATATGTTTATGTATCAACATGGATTCATAATGCATATAAAATAACTGTCAAAGTAGTATGTATGTTATGAAACTTCACATTCCATATTCACTTAAATATGAAATATTTAAGTTTTATATATTCATGGGTATACAAACAACGTCTACAAACACAGATTAAATAACACATAATACATGGTGATGGCTGATTCTAGAAAACATGTAAATAACATTAGTGAAAGAAATATAGGAAACATGGACTTCAGATTCACCTGTAACAATTTATTTTCTAAATATGTCTAAAACAAATGTAAATTTATTTTTGTTCTTTTTAAATTAAAAATTAATTCAGAAAGATCATTCTGAGAGTCACAGCTTCAGGAAGTAATAGGAGTAGAGTGTTTTCAAGGAAACATGAATAAAATCTGAGGGTTTCGTTAACACCGGAAATATGTATTACTTACCAATGGAAGCAAACTGAGAATCAAGACCCAGAGTTAAAAGCATGAAGAAAAATAATATGGACCAAAATGGACCTCCTGGGAGTTGGGCTAGAGCTTCTGGATAGGCAATGAATGCCAAATCAAAACCTAAGAAAAGATGTAGTATTTTAAGTTACTTGCCAAGAAAATTCACACTTTTTACCTTCATAATTTTGTTTTATTTTTAAAAGTTTTATTAGTGCATGTTAGCAGTACATAATGATTACATTCTTGGTGGGGAGTTGGCACATGCACATAACACATCTTAATTCTTTTTCATCCCCTTCCCCTCCCCCCTCTCTCTTCTCATTCCATCTCTTGGTCCCCTTCCCTTTTGCAAAAGTTTTATCCCTGTTTCCTATTACCTTTCACTTTTCTTAAATTTTATTTTAATGGTACATTTTAGATGTACATAGTAATAGCATTCATTATAGGGGATTTGTAACCATACGTGATATATCTTGTTGCTTCTTTTTTTCCCACTCCCCTCCCTTCACCTCCTCCTCCCTCGTTATTTACCAAAGCAGTGTTTCCATTTTTTCCTTCCATTTCTTATTTCTCTTGTCCCTCTGTTCCTTTCCCCTCCCTTGTTCTCTTTCCCATTTGGACATTTTTTTCCCTTTCCCAATATAATACATTTTAGTCTTTATTTACACTTTCAGTTTCTCACACCAGAGAAACAATGCCGTGTTTAAACATGTGTGTCCGATTTATTTCACTTAAGAGTTATAGTCTCAAGATGGATCCATTTACCTAGAAATATCTCATTCTTTATGGCAGAGTAGTACTCCATTTTATAAATAAAACACTTTTTTTTTATCCATTCCGTGGTTGATGGACATTTGGGCTGTTTCCAAGGTTTAGCTATCACAAGCCGTGCCACTATAAACATGGGTGTGTATGTATCACTGTGGTATGATACTTTTAATTTTTTTTGAAAGATACCAAGAAGGGGAATAGCTGGGTCAAATGGAACCTCTAGTCCCAGTTCCCTGAGGAATCTCCACACTGATTTCCATAGTGGTTGCAATAGTCTGCACTCCCAACAACAGTGGAGAAGTGTTCTTTTTTCTCCACAGCCCCTCCAGCATTTGTTATTGGCTGATTTGTTGATAATAGCCATTCTTTCTGGAGTGAGATGGAATCTCAGGGTTGTTTTAATTTGCATCTCTCAGATGACCGGTGATGTTCAACATTTCTTCATGTTTATTTGCCATTTCTACCTCTTCATCTGAGAAGTGTCTATTCATTGCAGTTGCCCACTTTTGGATTGGGTCTTTAAATTTGAGGGTTCTGATTTTTTAAATTATTTATATATCCAAAATATTAGCAAAAGTAATTCTGGGCAACAAAAGCAAAGCAGGAGCCATCACAATCCCTGACCTTAAACTGTATTACAAAGCTACTGTAATAAAAACAGCATGGTACTGGCAAAAAAACAGACCCCAGGACCAATGGAACAGATTAGAAGACACAGAAACATGTCCAAACACTATCAGTTACCTTATCTTTGACAAAGGGGCCAAACAACCTCATTCAAAGAAAGATAGCCTCTTTAATAAATGGTGCTGGAAAAACTGGATCTCCACATGCCAAAGATTAAAACTAGACCTGTATCTTTCTACATGCACTAAGCTAAAGTCAAAGTGGATCAAAGATCTAAATATTAAAACAGAAACACTAAATCTATTGGAAGATAGAATAGGTAGAACTCTTGAAGACATAGGAGTAGGCAAGGGCTTTATGAACAAATCTCCAATTGCCCAGGAAATATCACAAAGAATCAACAACTGGGATCTAATCTTATTAAAAAGCTTTGGCACAGCAAAAGAAACTATCAACAGAGGAAAGAGACAACCCACAGAGTGGGAAAAAATTTTTGCCAGCTATTCCTCCAACAAAGGACTAACATCTCAAATATGTAAAGAACTCAAAAAAGTTAGACCCCCCCCAAATTTAAAGACCCAATTCAAAAGTGGGCAACTGAAACGAATAGACAGATTAAGAAGTAGAAACAGCAAATAAACACATGAAAAAATGTTCAACATCACTGGTCATTCAAGAGATGCAAATTAAAACAACCCTGAGATTCCACTTCACTCCAGAAAGAATGGCTATTACCAACAAATCAGACAATATTACCTTTTTATTTTGCTCTTTATTTATCTTTTGAATTTATCTTATAAGGAGATCATGCAGTATTTAAGCTTGTATTTCTGATTTATTTCACTTAATATTATTGACTCAAAGTGCATCCATTTTCCTACAAATGATTCGTTTATCCTTCTAAAAATTAAAATAGTGCAAAAATCTCATCTTCCTTGAAGTGTTAATCTATGATATACAATCCCTACCAACTATCTCCCTTTTGCTTTTTAAGATGCTTGACTCGGTTGTTCTATGATATAATAATGCGGACATATAACATGAATTAAGCTTGTCAGATAAATTTTATATATGAAACAATTCTCGCATAACAAATTTAACTGTTTTGATGATTTGTTTAACCAATTTTGTATTTTAAGATTGGTGAAGAAAAGCTGTCTTAAACACTAGAAACCTAAATTAGGTCTCTTGATCTTAGGCTAGATGTTCGAAAAGAATTGCACTATCTAGAAAGATATACATACATAACTAACTTTCTAGTCTTCATCCTTCTTTTCAAATGTTTACCCAGAATCACTGAGTAATGTCATTTTAATGGTTTATGAATGCCTGCAAAACTGTGTGCAAGAAAGCCATGAATTTAATCTTGTTTTCTATTTGCTTACCATTAGAGATGTTTCTTTCATTCTAATTCATATATGATCTCTGGTCTGAAGTATTTTAAGTTTCTCTAACTTTCCAGAGAACTAACCTAAGGTTCATAAATATGAGCTTCTAGTCTAAGCTCTATCACTTTCTAAATATTTGGCCTTATAAAAAATATAGGTAATATTTCTGTGCATCAATCTACTATGAAGAGTTGGAAATTAGAAAATCTCTAAAGTTTCTTCTAGTCTTGACATTTTGTTAGCATTCATCAGTATTTCCATCAAATCATACTAGCTATAATAAAATTTGAGTAAGGAATTACTACTTAAAGAATGTTATGATTCTTTTTCTGGGAATCTTTAGCTAGATGATTAAACATCCTTAATGTCCTTTTCCTGCCCTTTTTTCCAATTTTTATTTTTTATTAGTACATATTTGCTGTACATAATGATTATATTCATTGTGGGAAGCTCATACACATACATAACACATCTTAATTCTTTTTTCACCCCCTTCCCCTCCCATCTTTAACACCCTCCCTGTGTATCTTGGTCCCCTTCTCTTTTGCAAAAGATCTATCTCACTATTTCCTATTATCTATCTTTTATTTTGCTTTTTATTTATACTTTGGATTTCTCATACAAGAGAAATCATGTGATACTTAAACTTGTGTGTTTGATTTATTTCACTTAACATTATGGTCTCAAGGTGCATCCATTTTCCTACAAATGATCCAAGTTTACCTCCATTAAGACAGACTATTAAAGTTAGGAAGTTCATTAATCAGATTTCCCGAAAGCTGGACACAGTCAAAATCACTGGACTCTCCATATGATTTTGATAGTTTTAAAATTTCGGATCCATATTTTTGGGTTTCTTGTATAAGACTTCAAAGATGTACTAATAAGAACAACTTAATAAGTAAATATTAAAATCTAGATAAATGAATAAAATTCACATCTAATGTTGTAATTGTACCTATGGGAATTTGTATACTGCATACATTGTCTCTCTCTCATAATGCATGATGATGATGTGCTTAGCATAATACCTGAACTTGTACTTATGCAGTAAGAGACACATATTAAAAACTAAACAAAATCCAGAAAAATATTGTGACTTGTTAGCCAATTATTCCCCAATATACTCTTGTTTGCCAAGAGCATCTAAGAATAATTATATTACTAAAACTAATTATGTAAAGTGAAATAAGAATTAAAATGTCATACCTTCAATCATGAGTATAAATTGCTAAAAATTATATAATTTCTTCAGTGAGCTATATTGAATTAATCAAAGTTGACAAAAAATAGTGCTATATACCTGATTTTACAACTTGAGAGACTTCCTTTCCAGATATATGAGCCATATGTCCCAATATAGAAAAAATAGCAAATCCAGCAAACACACTAGTGAGGCAGTTTGTCAAACAAACTACAATGGCATCAGAGAAGCAGTTGTTATTGAACTTATTGTAAGATGATAGAGCAACTAAGCCACCCCACGCCACTGAAAGGGAGTAAAATATTTGAGTGGCAGCATCTTTCCAAACCTGTAAGAGAAGATTAAGATTTTAAAACAATATACTCTTAATTTTTCACATTTATAAAATACTTCCCATGTACATATGAATATGCATTATAAAACAATGAAATGAGCACCTAAGTGCCCACTACCCCCTCAGTGGTAGCTACAATTCCAGTTGTGGTGTTTATCATTTCCTTATTTTTCTTTATATTTAGCTTGGCATGCTTTAGAATTTATAGTAAAGTTATCTCATTGCACGTAAATTTATACAACATGCTTTTCATTCATTATTGTGAGATTTATCCATTATCAAGTTGAGCCATGTTCAATTTTAATTTGACTTAAAAATGAAATAATACAGGCAAACCCATATGGTTAAATTGAACAGGTGTAGTTTTAACTATTTTTGAACTTTTATATTATCTCACCGTATATACTACAGTTTATTCTTTCCCCTGATAATAGACATTAGGCTATTCAATATGTCTCTTTATCATGTGGGTGGGGAAGTGAGCAGTCAAAGAATATAAGCATCCTCTCTTTTGCTAAATCTTTCCAAATTGTTCTCCAAACTGGTTGTACCACTTTGTACTCCCCCCAGTTAGATGGCTATGAGACTTCCTATTCCTCTATAAAATGACATTTCATATCACACAAAAACAAGACTCTCATTTCCATAGGATTTTTTTCCTGTGGAATTCCTGGGGTTTTTTTTCCACAATTTTTTGAGTTATTTGCCTTGACTTCTGGGAATTCTTTATAAATTTATATTATCATCCTTTGTCTGTTACATCTGTTGATGTTTACCTCCAATTTGTGTTTGTTTTTCACTTCTTTGAATTGTGTCCTTAAGTGAATCAAAGATTTTGTTGTCAATTCAGTGTAGCTAAAGATTTACTTCTTTGCTTATATATGTGGTACTCGACCTCTGTTACTTAGAAAATACTTAGTCCAAGGTTATGAAGATAATATTCTGTATCTTCTTCTAAAAGAAAAAGATGGCTTATATCGCTAAAATTTCAATTCATTTTAAATTGATATTGTGCATATTAATACATGGGTTACCAATTTGTGTTATTACATCAGAAATATCAGTTGGATAATTCATCCTTTCCCCACGTCTACCACATAGCAATTGCCATTTGCTCTAGAATCTATTTCTGAGATTACTATCTGTTCACTGATCTGTATGCTTATACCCATGCTGACACCACATTATTTTAATTACTACAACTTTATAATATTGTTTCATATCAGTAGAACAATTCCTCCTCAATTTTTCTGTCCTGGAAATTCGATGGTAATTTTGTTGTCTCTTCATATCAATGTGGAAGTAATAAAAAGTCATTATCTCTTTGGGCTGGGGGTTTAGCGCAGTGGTTAGAGTGCTTACTTGGCAAGCACAAGGCCCTGAGTTAGACCTCCGGCACCAAAAAATAAAAAAAAAAAAAATTAAAAAGTCATTAACTCTTAGCAAGAGCAGTAGAAGGTATCCTGCCACTTTTTTCATTAATTCCATGCCTTTTTTTTAACCAAGAACATGTATTGGACATTGTCCATATATTGATCAGATTCATCATGTTTGTTTTGTACCTGTACATGGTGTTTCTTGGTTCTCCCCCCTCTTCCCCACCCCTCCCGTCTGTTCCCTCCATCCCTATTTACACCAGGTTTATTCACAATTCTCCATGATTTCCCTTTCCCCTTTCTTTCCGTTTTTTCCCTTCTTGCTTTTCCCCCCTTCCCTCTTTCTAGTACTCCTCTCCTTTGTACATTATCTTCCTTTTACGTAATATATATTATACCTCTTTGTTCTTATTTACAGTTGTGGTTTCTCATATCAGAGAAACAATTCGATGTGTGCTCATGAGTGTCTCATTTATTTCACTTAATAGTATACTCTCAAGGAACATCCATTTACGCACAAATTACTCTAGTTTATCCTTCTTTATGGTGGTGTAGTACTCCATTGTGTAGAAAAACCATGTCTTCTTTAGCCATTCATTAGTTGTTGGGCATTTAGGCTGCTTCCAAGACTTAGCTATTACAAATTGTGTTGCTATAAACATGGTTGTGCATATATCTCTGTGGTATGACAATTTTAATTCTTCTGGGAAGATCCCCAGTAGGGGAATAGCTGGATCAAATGGAACCTCTAGTTCCAGTTTTTTGAGGAATCTCCATGCCTTTATTAATCCTCTTTCACAATTTACTGCACTCATGTTTATTAAAGGTCAATGATTAGTCTTACAAACCAATTTAGCTTCATTCATTTTTAAGAGTGAAATTCTTTGCATATACCATTTTTCCAAAGGAAAAATATCTAATTGGGCAAACTTCAAATAACAAGACTGGTATAGATTTGGGCGAAAGTGACATTTTAATCCTTCATAAATTGGATTTGTCAGTGGAAGGCAGGTAATAAAACATGGTGACTATGAGTTCTAGATCTCTCACTTCCTTTCACTTTAATGTACTTAATATCTTTAATCTTGCTTCTTGATCTATAATATAGAGATTGACAATAATAGTAAAACATGCACCAATAAAATTTGATAATAATAATAGTGTCCAAAGAATGATGTGATAAAAAATGAGAAGTGAAATTAACAAGATGCTCAATAGTGGCTATTACTGTGATTATGGGAAGTAATCATAAATTGGTGATCCAATTCACATATAGCAATAATTGGAATATTATTTCAAAAGAAGTAAAGTTGCTAGGGAGCAAATATATTACATGTCTTCAAAATTTAGTTTGAATTTAGATTGCAGGAAGGCAGTAGGAAGCAAAATGGGTGGATGGATGGATAGGTACGTGAAAGATAGATTAGATACATACATACATAATGCATAAATTAAGTTTATTCTGCTTACATATAACAAAATTAGAAATGTTAGAAATAAAGTGTCCTCTTATTTCTTAGATTGTTGTCTGTATTAAGAGATGAATACCCTGGATATGTTGGTCTCTGAGCCTCTTTTACTTGATGTATTATGTATGTATATGTGACTCACAGGGAGGTAGAGTTGTGCATGGTGGCTTTTAAAAGAGAGTTATCCAATCCATATCCATGGCACTTCCTTATGTTTCTAGTATAACTAACAATTTTTTGTGTAATGTTTAATCCACATCAGATTTGAGTTTTGACTTTATCGTACACTAGGAAAACTTGATTTTACTTTTGGTATATTGAATTTTAAATATAATTAAAAATATATTAGACCATTAAACTTAGAACAACAATTTTTAAAGCTACTACGAGTTTCTTTAACAAATCATATAGTCCTAACCAAAAATCTGCAGGTTCTTTATGCATTAAATTTTTTTAAATAATACAATCCAAATCCTGTTGATCAAAAAGAAGCAGTTGTATGAATAAAATGACTTTTAGGGCTGGGGATTTAGCTCAGTGGTTACAGTGCTTGCCTTGCAAGCACAAGGCCCTGAGTTTGATCCCTGGCACCAAAAAAAAAAAATGACTTTTGAAATCCTATTGCAAAAAATTATCTTACTTCCAATAAGAAAGCATCTGTGTCATATTATATAGGTAATTAGACATCCTACTGGACAGAAACTCTAATAAATTTAACTCCGTATTCTTTACTAATCTATTATATCATGATACTCGGATGGAAACAAAGAGTTGCAGTATTTGATTTCAAGATTTACTTCCTCAGGTAATTTTAAACCCAAATAACATCTTACCTCAGCTTCCTTAAGTTTCGTAAAATTTGATTGTGATCCAATATAGTATGAGATGCCTTTTGATGCCCCCTCCAGAGTTGCACCTCGTATTAAAAGAATGAGCAAGACTGCATATGGAAAAATAGCTGTAAAATATACTACCTTGCAAGAAAAACAGCAAAAGTTAGTGTTATTTTAAATCATGGTATATAATTGTAGACAAGTAAAAGCTCAGCCAGTTCAAATAGTCAAAGTACTGGAGAGTTCATAAGGTTATTAATAAGTCTGATTATATCAATAACAAAGTTGGCATAATTTCCTATTTCTGTTCCCACTACTATCAAATGATTCGTTTTCAAAATTATTTTTTTTTGTTTTTAGGGTTTTTTGTTTGTTTGTTTGTTTGTTTTGGTGCTGGGGATCGAACTCAGGGCCTTGCACTTCCTGGGCAAGCAGCACTCCAACCACTGAGCTAAATCCCCAGCCCTCAAAATCATTTGGATGCACGAAGAAATATTTCTTCCCAGGTTCATGTTGTATACAAACAATACAACAGCAGTGATAACTTCAGATCTAGACAGAGTCTTTTCTTAAGGATAGCCTTATAAATGATAAAATTGAATGTCTCCTTTTACTATATTATTGCATCAAGGTATGAAGGAAAATTATTTTAAAGCCTGCAATGCTTAGCATATATTAAGCCCCCAGAGAAAAGGAAAATATCTCCTAGTAGATGTTCAAATCCCATGAAAGCTTTATTAAAGTGAATGCTGAATACTTGTTATTTAAAGCTTCCATTAAGAGTTTGACAGCATATAGTCTAGTGTGCTGCTTCCATCCTATAAAACATGAGGTTTCAGATGAACAGATTGCCTTTGAGGCTGGCTTTTCATTAATACAGATGATTTTTTATTCATAGCTGTCCTGTGTTTGATAATATCCCCAAGGAGATGATTTAAACAAGTCATCCAGAGACTAATAAAAAATAATTGCCTAGATAAATGGCCTTTAGTGGACTCTTCCAATATTAATATCAAAAAGGAGCCAAAGATTTCAAAAATGTACAACTGGAACATGTTGGGGAGTTTCCATGGGGTTTGTGATGTTCACAATATTTTTGTGATATAACAGCATGTTTCATTACAACTTATTAATTGAACATGCTAGGTGTTGTAGTAGGAATACAAAGATAATACCCACAGTACTCCTGCCCCCCATCTTTCAGGCAATTTTACTCTAGCAGTTAAAAACACATACACTCACTCCTGTAATCCCAGCCCTTTGGAGGCTGAGGCAGGAGCATCACTGAAAGTTCAAGGCCAGCTCAGGCTACATGATGAGTTTAAGGCCAGCCTGAACTATGTAGCAAGATTCTGTTTTAAAAAAACAAATCAAAAAAAAAAAAAAAACACAAAAAGACACATAAACATCCACTTTTCTTGGTAGTTTGAAACTGCTCACAGAGAAAATTTCATGTTTTCTGAAATGTCATTGTGTTCTCTGAAAGTTTAAAAATAAAACAATTAATAAATAAAATAGTATATTTTTCAGAAGAGCCCCCCTCGCTGAGAGAGCAGGGTCTCAGTCCATTTTGAAAAACTCTGATTTAAGGGAATAACTGCATAGTATCTTTCTCTTTCCAGCAAAGGAAATTCTAGTACTATTACCTTGTATATCATGGATCTAGACTTTCCAGCAGTGGGTCAGAAAATTTTAAAATGTACTCTAAAATCTCAGAATTCTGAATCAACTGGAAGGGTCTGCATCATGAGTAATGCACAACTCTAGTATGAATTTCTGTTTGCTTGTTTGTTCTGCTTCTAACAGTAGCAGTGATCCTATTTACTTAAAACTAAGATTTCTGCTTAGAAACCTTTTAGCATCGTTGAATGTTCCCTTTATAATAAGCCGCACATTTGACAATGCTTGACACTGAACTAAAATGAAACTGGAAGGCAGTTACGTTCACTACCTAACGTGCTTTTCAAATTACCTTGCCAGAAGACTTGATTCCTTTAATCAGTGATGCTCCAACTATGAGCCAAGCCAGAAGAAGACAAAGTGCTAAATACCACACAATTTCTCCAGTCTCATCTATTCCACTTGACCGCTGAAGTGCCACTTTACTGAAACATACAAGCCCTTTTATGAATTTGTCTAAAAAATAATGAATTCTGTAATATGTTTCATCCAAGGGGAAGCTTTATGAATAGCATATCTTAACTAAATCATTTGTCTAAAAAATAATGAATTCTGTAATATGTTTCATTCAACTGGAAGCTTTATGAATAGTGTATCTTAACATCAGTGTTCTGTGAGCCTTTTATTAATAGACACTATTGTATAAAGGACAAAAAACTTCATTAAAAAGCCAAGCTCTGAACCCCAGGGAGAGCTACAGCCAATCTAAATTTCCAAAACCTCTAATAGTCCCCTAATATTTCAAGTTCCTTTATTTAAAGAAATTAATCTCATATCAGATGTTTTCATTTGACTCAATATATTTTTCTCAAATTAAAATAATAAAGAAAACATTTAAAATTATATTAAAGATATATTCCATACTTGTATATATCAGCAAACTTAAACGGCATCATTATTCACATCTTTTTCAAAGTCTTTCTGTTAAATTCCATAATTTCCATTAGCAATGTGCATGGATCTAGTATATTGATGTTTGGGAACGTTTCAATCTTCAAAAATTATAAAATTCACATTATGGAATATAGTATAGAGGTTCTTCAAAAATTAAAAAAAAAAAAGATCTACCATATAATATAGCAATCCCACTACTGGATATATATTCAAAGAAACAAAATAAGTACACCAAAAAGACATCTGCTTTCCCATATTCTCTCGACACTATTTACAATAGCCAAGAAATGGAAACGACAACAACCTAAGTGTCCATCAACTGAGGATGGATAAAGAAAATATCACATGTAATGGAGTATTTTCTGTCATATAAAGAATGAAATCCTATCATTTGTGACAACATGCATGGAACTGTAGAATGTTATATGAAGTAAAATAAGCGAGGCACAAAATAAAAAGTACCACATGATTTTACTTATATGTGGAATCTAAACATGCTGGTTTCATGTAAGTTTAAAATAGAACAATAGTCACCACAAGCTGGGGACAATGGGGGATAGGAATGGAGAAAGGCTGATCAGTAGGAACTTGAGTTACAGTTAGGTTGGATCAAGAAGCTCTGAAGTACTATTGCACAGTAGGGTGACTACGATAACAATTATGTATTGTACATTGCAAAAACTCCAAGAAAGGACTTTTGGGAATTTTTCACAATAAAGAAGTGATACATGTTTAAGGACAAAAATATATTTAACCTGATATAAAGATTATACAATATATACATTAATATGCACAAGTTTTATGTCTCCATGTATCAGTTCGAATAAATTAAAATGTTTTAAAAGTTATAGAGGTCATTAACATATGGCCGAAAGAGAGTTCATTCAGTACTACACTCAAAGATATTAGGTAAGGATAATGAGTAGAAGAAAGATGATTTAAAATTAGATGATTAAAATGTAAATATAACCCCGAATACCTACTCTTGCCATACAATGGCAAATGTACGCAAAGCAGATATTGAGGAATTGCTGTTTTCACAATTTTCCCCCAATATTACCCCTTGTCCATTTATCATTAAAGTTTTCTCTTATACTTGAAATTTTTCTTATAAACAAACTCCTAAAATAGTTGAGACGTTCTAAATAAATCATTACAGTTTTGTGCCCAGTGAATAACCAATGTATGAAAGACACACTGTCAAAAAAGACCTAGTCTTACAAATAATTACTGTTCACCTAGGATAGGTAAATATTTCAGTTAAACGAAGTATAATTCTCCATGATTTCCACTTTTTCTATTTTTGCAAGGAAGGGAATGGTCAATATATCATTGTCACTTATTAAAAAAAAAACTTTTTTAATATTTAAGAAGTGAATCACCGGGTGCACTTACTTCCAATATTGTTCACTGGGAAGTTGCCCTGGCTGATATATTTCACTGCCATTGATGCATGTAAAATTATTGGCATCTATCCAGCTCATATTTGCTTGGATGATCGCTCTTGTTTCTATACTCACATTACAGTGAGTGACTAAAAATGATAAAAAAAAAGAAAGAGAGAAATACAGAAACAGTCATGTATTTAGTTTTAAAAGAATACTTTCTGGAAAAAGTTATAATGGTAAAATGTGTATTTAAATTACTGTCTAAACTGTTACTTTGTGAAAGTAGAGTAAAAATAATTCACAAATAGAATAAACTACTTTCATTCAGGGTCTTAAATATTCTCTACTACTAAGCTAAGAGTGAATATAACACTACCTGCCCTTTTAAAGTGTAGTAGTATTTATAATAATAGCAGTTATATAGTTACACTTGTTTCAGCTGAGGTTTAGTGCTCTAAAGAACTTTTAATAGGTGGACTCATCCTATCTAATCTATGTAGAAAAATTGATGCATTAAAATTTCTCAAAAATATTCGATCTTTACAACTTTATCGATGCTACAACATCCCGAAGATTAGCAACATATTGATATGGGCAACATTCACTGTTTCCTGAAGCACAAAATTCTATTATTACGCATAGTACTTCTCTCTCTTTATCACTTTCTCTTTGTCTTATTTCTTTCCTCCCCAAGACTTGGGCCTGAAAGATGTTCTCCTCGGCATGTTTTAGCATTCCTGGCAAGATTCAGATTACCATTTAAAATTGTACCAAAGTTAGTTAGAAAATGATTTAATCCTTTAAACTTATTTAGAAGATATAAAAGAATTATTTAGGCATGATAATTTTTTAAAAATTAAATCAATGAAATTTACCTATGGGTGATCTGCTACAGTTTTCATCTGACCAAGAAGAACAAGTTTTCCATGGAAGTTCACTTTGAAATGAAGCAAACAAGTAGTAAAGACTATAGCAAATTATGACATTATAATAAATTGTCACAAAAATTGATATCAGGACCATTGTAATTCCCACACCTGGAAAAGAGAACAATTAAACTCAAATGAAATTTGTTTTGATAATTCATTAAACAATTCCGTCTCAGTTTCCACATAATATATTTAAATGAAAAAAAAATGGTTTCTAATAACTGCTTTCTTCTTTTTCTAGGAGGGAGGTCAGGTTAGAGGGGTATGGTACTCTCCTAGAAGATTTCTTCCCATTTTAAAAACTATTTTGACAATTGGTTTCCTAAGACAATTCTTTAGTTAGTTAGAAAAGATAATAAGGCTGAGGGAAAAGATCTGCTTTAAGCAATGAAAGTCGTGTAAACCCTATACCTATTACTCTTTCTCATTAAGTCTGCAAATTCTTGTCAGAGTGGACACAATGGGCAATTTTTAAAGTCAAAACATGTATCTATTGACTCACTGACCAATACTCACGACTTCATCTCTAAGCCTACAAATGCAGTTTAGTATGCTGATCATAACGGCTAAGCTCTTAAAACTAGCTTCTTAAGTAGCTTCTCCAATCTTTCAGTACAACATTTTGCTCGCCTCACTAGGAATTTATTTTTATATCACACTGAAAGTTTTCCAAATATTTTTGAGCAGCTAGCAAGTTCTGAAATGATATTTAATCTTTAGAGAATGGTAGTTTGATGTTTAGTAGTAAGAAAGGCATTTTTCAGCTTTACCAGTGTCCCAGTCTATTAGGGGCATAAAAGAAAAAATAGTGACATGACTTTCAACTTTTCTGTATGAGGATTTTTATAAAATGTGTACAAGTAGTAAGACAAAGACTGTATATGAAGTACCTAAAAGCCCAGACTACCAATAAAATAAAAATTTTAAAAAGTCAGAGCCATCAAGTTAATGCACAACAAAACTATGTGCCAAAATAATTTAAAAGATGAAATTAGGAAAATAAGTAATGACACTGTTACAAACATCTCTAGTGTCCTTCCTAACCCTTCCCATACCTTCAGCCAGGTTAAACAAATAGTACTAACATCTGATTTTCAAATTCTATAGTGTCAAACTACACAGAGAAACAAGTGTGCTTCTTTGCCTTAAAATGGCAAAACTTTATTATTTGAAATTTGTATTTTTAATTAACAGATAATATTGTATTTTTCATGTACACTAAGAGTTTTGAAGTATTGTGGAATTATTAAATCTAGCTAACTAACAAATTCATCACCTCACATACCTGCCATTTAATTGTTGGGAACACTTAATATCTACTTTGTATTTTCAAGAGGAGTACAATATGTTGTCATAATTACAGTCACCATATATAGTGTCACTCTTAAATTTATAAACTTGTAGATTATAACTATTTCAAAATTATTTCTCCTATCTAGCTGTAACCATATATCCTTTGACCAGCACCCTCCCTTCTATGTAACTACCCCAGCCTCTGGTAACAACCATTCTGTTCTCAGCTTCTGTGAAATCAAATATGTCAGAATTTTAAACATGTTTTCTTCCACATAGTGAAGACAACTATATACACACATCAACTAACACTCATGATGATGATAACATTTTAATGCCAACCTTGAAACAACGGCAAAATCCTCCAAACTGAAACTGGACCCAAGCTAGCAAATTGTCCCAGTGAACATTCTAGAAAGAACAAAGGTAAACCAGCCAAAGCCAGCATAATTGCATAAGGTATCAAGAAGGCACCTGGAAAAGGCAAAAAAGAACAAAAGTACTATTACCTTTCAAAATCTTGATGGCACCTTGACAACCACTATAATATTTTGAAAGTCTCCTGATACACCAGAGTCAGAATGTGCTAGGTTTCATCCTCAAATCTATTATTTTCTGTGAGAAAGTAGCTGACTCTCTAAACCCTGGATTTCTCAACTATGAAATGAGAAGGATCGTATTGCCTAACGAAGTTGTTGCAAATATTTAAAATAATATTTTAAAAAAGTACAACAGAGGATGTGAATGATCGATCACAGTCTGTGGAATTGGAAGGCCCTAGTGAAAACACTTGGCAACATGGCAGTCACATACCACGTGTTCAATGCTAGTTTTCCTCCTTCTTCCTTTAAAAACAATGGTAAATAAGAGTCCAAATGCTAAATGTTGCTCAGAGTAGCAGTTATTGCAATTAAATTCATTAATTTCCAAATAGTTACGACTCCATGTGAATAAGAAAGTACTAATTTTGATAGAATAATCTGAATTTTGTAGACATATTCATAGTTAGCTTTCAATTTCAAAGGGACCAATTCTCCATTCGCTCCCTTTATCCAGCCCACCTCCTCTTTAAATTAAACCTTTTTCATTTTACATTTTTCTGTGCACTTGTAAGTATAACAGTGCTCACTGAAAGCTTTACCAGATTATAAATTGAAGCAGGGACAGGATATCAAACTTAATCAAATATTCTGGACATCTGGGCAAAGTTTAATAAAAGTGATATGTGAATTAGCGGATAAAATAGGCTTTTGGATTATGTATGTTTCATTTACCCACGTTAAGGTTTTCCTCAAGCATTTTTCCATGTTTTCTAACCCTTAAAATAGGTTCAACAAAAAATGAGAGAAGTACTTGCTACATACCCATATTTAAGGGATTTTGCTTGAATGCTAACCCTGGAAGTCATTAGACCATAGAGAAAAAAATGTGCGTATAGATGTTGCAATGTGCATACCATCATTATATGACTAATAGGAGTGTAAGTAATACCAGTGATAAATATGGAGAAAAATAACTCTACTTATCTACAACAATAAACAAAGACTTATCGGCCCAGATTTGGCAGATTATTTTGAAAAAAATGATCATTTTATTTGTTGTTATATATAGGGTTTTACCCATCATATTATTGCATTATTAATAATAGCCATAATTGACAAATGTTTAATATAATGTAGTGGTCACTGATGACATTAGACCTTAATAATGTGGTATGACACTTCTTTTTCATAAATTACCAAAAAGAATCTATAAATACAAGTGTTTCCAGATTTTAGCAGTAGTTTTCCAAACCTGACCATATTATTAAACTCAATCTATTAACATTTGACAAATTTGAATTTCATGTTTCTCTCTTACTCTTGAGGGACAACAAAACAATTGAGAGAACCTAGATCATCTATTACCCAATGATGTGACTTTAAAAACTGAAAGTCAATATAACACATTAACTTTCAGAGGAAATGAAAAAAGATAATAGCACATGACAAACAATACTATTTTGTTTGGGATCCTTTTATAAATTCTCTATTAACAGTAATTTAATATACTTCCTAGAAATTTATGAGAAATACTGGGTGCCGTTGTCAAGGCATAAGGAATTTCTTATCCTAAACATGAGAATAAGTGATTTGAAAGAAGTCTGAGTGCTTATTTTCAACATTCTTCTCAACACACTGAACCTCTGAACATAGGCATAAAACGATTTGGGATTTCTGTCTCACTTTTCAGCTAATACTTACACTAAACTCATTACTGAATGAATTATGTCCTACATAAGGCAATTTATGCTACCAATACTTAAGGTGTTTAGGAGACAGAGCTTGTTTCTTAAGTTCCTGGAGGCTAGTGTGAATGTTTTATATATCAAATAAAAGTTACAAAATTCAAATCTCACTACAAAAAAATCCTATTGTACTAAGAAAAAATAATTGTACTGGCATAGTTTTACTGCTACTCTGTTATGCAATATAAGGTCATGTCACCTCTACACTTCAGAACCTGTAAGTACGAGTAAATAAAATATGGTGCAAGTGAAAAGTTGCTGTAACATTACTAGTGGATTGTGTAATTCATTTTATTTCCCTTAGTATGTCACCTCAGTTATTTTTTCACCTTGTTCTTATAGCGCCTACCTTAGTCACTACAATGTATAAATAGTATTATTTTGCAAGAACAAAAAATCTTGCCTTGAACTAAACTCTGTTGCATTTTAGGAAGATCTTTTATACAGTCAATCCACTTTGGGATGCACACCACGTAAAATACTAAACTTTGAATTACCCTTTACTCATCTCTTTCCACGCTTAACGTTCCCAAAATGGAATGCCTATTCTACCAAATCAACCAATTTACTTGAATCTCTTAATAGAACTAGATTTTCCTGCTTTCCCCTTAGATTCATCTATAAATTAAACAAAGCACCAATTGACTCTGAACAGATTATCACAGGAATATACATATTTTTTAAAGTTCTAGTTGAAGGCTACACAGAATGTCAAATCAGAAGTACTAAATAAAAAGCTTTTATGAAGTTTATATCTGAGAATTTTTTGAAGCCAAATTCCTAATGAGATAATAATTTACAGTCCAATAGTAAATGTAGTATGCTTGCTTTTCCTTTTCTTTCTATATACATTTCTTCGCCTCTCAAAATATCCTCAGAGACCATATGGTACTCCAGTTACTACTGAAGGAAAAAGAAAAATGCCAAGAGGTTACCTCCGCCATTGTTGTAGGTCAGATATGGGAATCTCCACACATTTCCCAATCCCACTGCATATCCGATCATAGACAGAAGATAATCTGATTTTTTTGACCAGTTACCACGGTCCTGATTCTCATCATTCTCACTAACATGGAAATTCTCAGAGGAAGCCGTCACTTTCTGAGGAAAGAAAAAATATTAACACCCTGTCTTTTTACCATTACAAACACCAAAGAAGCAAATTTCATGGAAAGGGATGAGGAGAAAGAACAAACCCTGAGAACTGCAGCTAAGAAGAAAGAATCTGAAGTTGGAAATGTTTCTGCCTATAGACATACTTACATAACACTTTCTTGAAATAAAAAATTCTGCTGGTAGATACCTTTACTACCCCTTCGGCTGAGACCATCCAAATTTTAATGAAAAGGTTAAATGTTGCTCCAGCAGGAAGAGCAAGTGAAAGTGGACAAATCAGTTTTCAAATACTGAAGTTTTAAGAATGAATTAGGAAAATTTAGCGCACTTGAGATTGTAATAGATTTTTGAAAAGAAGGATAAAATGTAGCTTCTACTGAAATTAAAAAAATCACACAGTCTTTTCTTTATGTGATGAGACTTTTAGATATTTGGATATAAAGGAAATTTAACTGTTTTCTCTGTCTTGGAGCATAAAATAAATGCTTTTCTAAAAGCTACAGAATCATATACAGAGTCGTTCCTGTCCCATCAGGGGGAGCAGCTCTCTCTGCAATTCTGGAGGTGGGAGGAGAGGCGTTCTCTCTCAACCTGTCAGCTGCTCCAGGAGGGGAAGTTTCTTCAGGTGAGGTAAGGACAGTGCACTTTTGCATTTTCCTGCAGCATATGGGCACAGTCTAGAGAAGGACAGAGAACAGGATTTTATGGGAATTCACAGGGCAAGTCTGAGGTGGTCCTAAGTCACCTAGCTCCTAAAATAAAAGCTGATCTCGTTTTCCTCTACTCTCTGGGGACATCTCAGGCACACATGAAAGTTAGTTAAGCAGAAATTTGGAGAACAGGGAGCAGTCACAGGAAGCAAAAAACGGAGACTAGCCCTCCCTTTTAAGTGTTCTCTTCGTGGGCCCTCCACACCTCCAGCGGCTCCCAGACCCCTACCTCCTTCCCCTTGCACTTGAAGAAGCTCGGGCACTTCAATCTGTCCATGGTTCACTGACTCCCTCAGCTTACTCCACCTTGCCTCTTCGCACAGTCTGGCTGAGCTTGACGAGCGGCAGGTGCACACTCCCCCGCTGTTACCGGCCAGAGTGAGCCACCTTGCCCAGGGGTGGGACCATTTATGGAGGAAAGCTTTCCCTTCCCCCCTTCCCTCCCGGGAGCCCAGTCGTGTCAATTACCGGAAGGGACCAAAGTGAGGCTCTGGTTTTTCCCCAGGTAATCCTGCATGTAGCAATTCCCTGCCCCGGCCCCAGGAAAGGGCTGGGCTGTGAAGGAGTGGAGCAGCCAGAGCCCAGATGACTGACAGCCTTTGACTCAGAGCTGTTAAGGTGCCTTAGCAATCTGGTCTCCTTTCCTGGATTTCCCACTTCCTTCTAACCTTGCCTCTCAGTCTAGTCTCTGTCCTGAGGTCAAGTGCTGATCTCCTCTGGTGCTGTAGGTGGAATAAACACACTCTGTGGAGTCCGTTCTGCTCACCAAGATTCCTCTGAACATACCATACCGCCCCGGGCCCATTTCTCAAAGTTTTGTCCCTCATTAGAAGGCTCTTCATTCCCCACAGCAAATGCTGCTACCAATGGGAAAGCCCCTGAATTGGCACCCTGAAGAGCAGCCAGCTAAGATAAGATTACTCAGCTGGCTGTACCTGAAAAGAGAGACTTTGAATCCATGTCTCAGGCTTCCTTCTCAGCCTTCAGGACAGCTTTTCTCTTTACAAGGATTGCTTTGTGTAGTATTTCAAAGAAGCCAAATACAAACAAATTATTGAGCAGGTTTATGGGAAATTCTAACCCTAACAAAGGGCTCCAGTCTGCAAGAATGGTGAGACCTAGAAAGTAAACTCTAAAGAAATATCCCAGCTTGACCAGGGAGGAAATATTCATTCTGATGCTGTTTACCTATGTAGCACATTTTCATGAAAAACTCAAAGCATTTAAACTCAATCTAAGCAGTAAGAGATGGTAGCAATTCTGTGAGAAATAGTACAAATCCATATGCACAGAGGAATCGGTAGGGAAGCAAATTCTGTATCTTATGTATAGTTCCTTTGTTCCCTACTGGATGACAAAAATTTTCCATTTGCAATAGAACAAACCCTTCAGGAATCTAGGCAGGTAGAAAAAAGTTCATGAAGGAATTATGGGAGGTTGTAAGGAGAAGTATCAGTAAATTTCATCTAACTAGGTCTTGAATGTCAGCACAGGTTGGTCTGTGGGGGAAAGAGGCGGGTAAAGGAAGTGAGAGAGAGGGAGAGAAAGAAAAAGAAAGAGAGAAAGAAAGGGGGGAGGCCTATTAGCAGATGAAAGAATTATTAGTCTGTTTTAGATACAGAAGACAGGGTGGAGTGAACGGTTTATAACCCTCTTTGTAAAAGAATGAGCTAAAAAATCCAGTAACATCTATCAAAGTCCCTTAGAAAAGACAGGGACCTACCATGGGCCACTTCAAACAGCTGGCAACTGAGAGAGTAGAAAGAGAATAGGAGTCCTAGGGATAGAGAGATTGTGGGGATGGAAACCCAGAGTTTGTGGTATGTAGAAGAGAAAACCAGCAATTTTCTCTACTCGTTATACAGTAGAGAAACTTCGATTAACCATGAGATTGGAGCATCTGAGGATAAAATTTGAGATAAAAGACATTTTAGAGAATGTACTTTTTGTTTAGTGGGGTGTTGTTCCCATCACCACGCACAGCTTTTCATGACATGGCTGCTGCCTGTCATTTTATTATCATCTTTTGCTGTTCTTTATCTCAAACTCTTAATCTTGTGTTTCCTGTCCTGTAGGTATTGTTTCTCACGTCCGTGCCTTTGTCCATGCTATTTCTTCTTCTGGAAATTCCCATCCTCCTCTTGATTTGGCTAAGCACTACTTATCCTTTAAAAGTAAGCTTAAACCTCTAGTTGTAGTTTTCTGAGGAATCTCCACAATGATTTCCACAGTAGTTGGACCAGTCTACATTCCCACCAACAGTGCAGGAGGGTTCCTTTTTCCCCGCAGCCCCGCCAGCACTTGTTATTGGTTGATTTCTTGATAATAGCTATTCTTTCTGGAGTGAGATGGTATTTTAGTGTTGTTTTGATCTGCATCTCTCGAATGACCAATGATGTTGAACACTTTTTCATATATTTATTTGCCATTTTTATTTCTTCATCTGAGAAATGTTTATTCATTTCAGATGCCCATTTTTGGATAGGGTCTTTAAATTTGGAGGGTTTGATCTTTTGAGTTCTTTATATATTCTGGATGTTAGACCTTTATCTGAGGGACAGCTGGCAAAAATTTTCTCCCAGTTTGATATCACAGTGATATATGCACAACCATGTTCATAGCAGCACAATTTGTAATAGCTAAGTCTTGGAAACAACCTAAATGCCCAACAACTGATGAATGGCTAAAAAAGATGTGGTTTTTCTACACAATGGAGTACTACACCGTCATAAAAAAGGATAAACTAGAGTCATTTGTATGTAAATGGATGTTCCTAGAGAACATACTATTAAGTGAAATAAATCAGACACTTATTAGTACACATCGAATTGTTTCTCTGATATGAGAAACCATAAGTGTAAATAAGGACAAAGGGGTAGAATAGATATTTTGTTTAAAAAAGAAAAAAGAGATAGTATTCAAAAGAGAGAACTAGATAGGGAAAAGGGGGATAAAGAAGAAGGTTAAAAGAAAAG
>PVJO010009634.1:0-68489 GCA_004026905.1 Hystrix cristata | reverse complement strand
CAGACTTGTCACCTACCACCACCATTCTATTTTAGAATATTATCTTCATCCCAAAAAGACTCCTCATGCCCGTCTTCAGTCTCTGATCACACCCTCAGCTCTCAGTGATCACTAATCAATTTCTGCCTATAAATCAGCCTTTTCCACATATTTCATACACAAATGCCTGCATAATATTCTATAATACTCCAAATGTGTCCCCTTTACAAATTGTTTTGGATTGTCCGGGTCCTTGGTATTTGTATGCAAATGTTAGGGTAATCTCAATTCTGCAAAAAGGGGGAGAGGAGGAAGGAAAGAGAAAGAGAAAAAGGAAGAAAAAAGAGACAAAGAAAAGCAAAAACAAAACAAAAAACCTGCTAGGATTTTGATATGGCTTATAGGGAATCTGTAACCCAGTCTGGTAAAAATGGCTCCCTTAATAATATCAGGTTTTCTAACCCATAAGCATATTCATTAGACCTTTGATTTCTCGTGATGTTTTTTAGTTTTCAATGTATAGGTCTTTCATTTAACTTGATAGCTTTGTTCCTAAATATTATATTTGTTTTAATGCTATTATAAATTGAAATTTTTCTTAATTTACTGTTCAGATAGCTCATGGATAATACAGAGAAAAAATTATATATTTATCTTTGAACATGATGCCTTTAAGCCCAGCAGCTCTGGGGTGGAGTCCTGGGGTTTTCCACATTTAGATCTTATCATTTATGAGTAAAGATAGTTTTACTTGTTCCTTTCCAGTCTGGGGGACTTTTTGTCCTTGCCTGATTATGCTGGCTACACCTCAAGTACAATGCTAACAGAAGTAACACAAGTGATCTGCTTTGTTTCTGATCTTATGGGAAAACCATCCAATCTCTCATCATTAAGTATCAGATTCATTACAGGTTTCCCTTGATGCTTTCCACCAATTTGAAAAACTTCCCTTCCAGTCCTGGTTTATTGAGACTTATGGGAAGGCACTGGATTTTGACAAATCTTCCTTCTTCATGCTTTGAAATTATCATCTAGTTTTATCCTTTATTCTTTGGAGATGGTGCATGACATTACTGATACTCTTTATTCTATTACATGCATAGTAAATCAGCTTTGACTTCCTAGAATAAATCCCACTTGGCCATCGCGTTTGATCCTTCTTCTATGTTGCTGGATTTATTTGCTAATATTGTCTTGTGGATTCATGAAGTATCCAGATCCAAGTTTCCTTTTCTTGTGATATCTTTGTTTTGTTATGGAGGTAGTAGTTCACCTTCCCTCTTCTAATATAAGTGACCTTTCCAGTAGTTTCTGGTTCCCAAGGGCTCCTCTTTGCAGTTCTTCAGCCAAAAATCTGCTTTTGTTTGCTTGTTCTTACCCAGTTCAGTTACATGCTTCTACTTACTGTGCTTGCATCTAGGGCCAAAAGGCGCAGGGGGTAGGGAAGAACAATAGGGTGTATCTCGCTTTCTTGGGACCACGACCCAGAATGAGATTGCCCTCCTTCAGTATTTTGGTTCCTCTTGGCTCATGTTGCCAATGTTACTGCCACTTGTCACAGGATGGATCAGTGACCAGCGTGTGAGGAAAAAAAGAGGGGAATTTCTTAACTCTCTCTGTTAGAAGTTCTTTTTCCTGTTCCTTAAACTACAACTAGGAAGCTTCTCTCAATGCTTTCTGTCTGTACCCCGATGCTAACTTCTGACCTTTTGGGGTGCCTTGAGGTGACCCTAGATGAGCACTACGATAAACACACCACTGGTTTGGTGTTACTTTGAATTCTTGACTTCTTCTCAACTCATGTATTATTTGCTTCTCAGATTCCTTAAATAGATTTTACCTACAACCCAAAGTTCCTATAAGTTTATGTTACTTTATTTTTTTAGCAACTCATTTGTAATATACTTTACAATAGTATTGATTCTCAAATTCTTTGGGAAGTGGAAATAATAACTATTCTGAATCTTAGAATGAAGACTTTGGGGAATTTTAGGGGGAGAAATTAGTAGGAATTGAGCCTTTCTTTTAATGATGAGTCATCAAGCATAGAAAATAGAACTTTAGGGTTGAACTTGATAACAAAGTGACACTACAGGTTTCTTTGTGTAGTATGCGTGATCAAGACAGTCACTCCAGCTTTTATTCATATAGTGCCATTTGGAAATAATAAAGCTGTCTTTTCAAAATGTTGTTTTTTCTGACATTTCTTGGAGATGAGTCTTCTCAGAAAGATTATAACTGAGCTAGGCCTGCAAGGTGTTATCTGGAACAGAAAAAGACATTGTCCTTTCTCTTACATCTCTTTTCTCTATTTTCTTCAAACTGAATACTTTCTATTGATTTGTCTTTTAGTACAGTGTCTTTTTTTCTCTGTTGCATCAGTTGTGTTATTGAGTAGATATTATATTTGTCCAGATATTATATTTTTACTCCTAAAATTGCCAGTGTTATAGTTTCTGTTTCTCAGGAAAATATTGCCTGGACATTCATTTCAAGAGTATTTGTATTTACCTCACGAACAATGGTTATAATTTCTGTTTTGAAGTACTGATCATTCTGACATCTGGGTCATCGCAATATTAGAATCTATTAATTGTGTTTTACCTTAGAATTTGTCATATTTTCTTGCTTTTACTTATGTTGTATTTTTTATTAGATAATGGGAATTTTAAATATTATTTTTTGAGATTGTAGATTTAAGTTTCTGCGAGAATTTGTTTGTTTTCGCCACAGTTGGTTAACTTCAGACTTCTATAAGCAAAATTCCCATGTCAGTTCAGTTTTAAAAGGCTATGCTATTCCCTTTGAATCTGTCCTGTACCTGCATCACTCAGGATATAGTCTGGTCAACTGGAATGTGTGCAGTGATATAAACTGTAGTTCAATTTTTGAGACTTTTGCTGTGTTGCTCTGAGTCTTCTCTGCACATGTGCCCTTTGTGGGCATCATAGTTTTCTCAGTGCTGAGACAAAATACCCACAAGTTAAAGGAGGAAAGGTTGATTTCAGCTCACAGTCTGTGGAGGTTTCAGTCCATAGTCAGCTGGCTCCAGGGTGCATCACAGAGGAGAAACAGTCCGTGGCAGGGCAAGCAGAAGACAGCGAAGCAGCAAGCAACAGCTGCAAGCCTGTCTTTCCTCTTTACCCCATTCAAGGGCTTTTGGGGTTATGGCACCCAGAAATATGCAATTCCAGTCAGTGGACTAATTTGGCACCATACACCCTTAATCCCAGTATTACATGCCTTACATCCAGCCAGCTCTGAAAAACCCCACCTGTGAGTGCTTAAGGCTTTGGGGGAACATCTAGATATAAGCTGTAAAAGTGGATGAATTCGGGATTTGATCATTCATAGAAAGAATAATGCTTCCTCACCTCCAGCTATTTCCTAAGACTTCTACCTTAACTTTTAATTTTTATCATTGTGCTTACATATGATAGCAACCTAAGTAACATAAAAGAACTCATTCTAATGATAAATATCCCTTCTCTGCCATCCCAATCCAAATTCCAGAACCAGATTCTGTGAAATGTTTATTTCTAGTTCTTCCGTTCAAACTCTATCATTCTTCTATCTCACGATTTATCACGTTTAAACAATACTTTATTCTACTATGTGAGAAAAACCATTGTCTTTCTCTTATCACACCCTGATTCTGTTGCTTGGATATTTATATTATTATTTTCTCTATTAGTTACATTTGTGATCTTTTATGTAATATGCCTGCCTATATTTCTAGATTTATCGTATTTCATAATCTTCTTCAATCCCTGACTTCAGGGTGGAGATCTCTATGCCAAGCTTCTTATTCCTTTCAACCACAGTTGTCAGCATTGTGCTCTTTCTGAAGGTTCACTGTAAATATTTAAAATTTCTTAGAAAACTGTAAAACAGTGTTTACATGGTTATCATTGCCTAAATGTTGTTCAATATCAGGACAAATCATAGTTTAGGAGTACATGGCCATCTCGAAGTTCTTATGTGTTACAAGAGGATAAGTTTGAGGCCAGCCCGGGCTGTATAGTAAATTCAAGGCCAGTCTGAGCTGCTGTACTACCTAGCAAGACCCTGTCTCAAAACACCAAACAGAAAAAACTCCAAAAGGAAAGAAAGAAAGAATATTAATAGCAACAACAAAAAGGATTTCTTTTTTTTCTCCCTCAGTATTTAAGATGATACCACAATTTTGCTTGTGTTATTTTTAAGCCATCTGTTCTGTGTGTTTTAGTTACATGTGCATGATTTTATATATGCATATGTGTATTGTCAAGATTTCTACATCTTTTTTTTTCCCCCCAGGAAACTGTTGCTGTCCATGACCTGCACATAGCCGTCATCTTGAGATTTCCCTTCTCTCCTCTCTTGAGATAAATCCTACTGCCTCTTACATTTTATGTGTTTCACTTCCTGGCTTCACTCTTTCGTGTCCATTTTCAAGTAACTTCCTAAAATAGGATGAATGGAAGGGGAAAGCTCCTGCTTAGGGATATGACTAGAGATGTTTTGATCTTGTCTTTTAATTTAATTGACAGTTTGCTGAGGTTTAGAATTCTACTGAAAGTTACTCTCTCAGAACTTCGAAAGCACTGCCCATTGCCTTCTAGTAGCCACTGCTGCCCCAACCAGAAGGTAGGACAAACAAGAGTAATCCACTCATTTGTCCATGAGCTTCTTTCTTCCTTGTAAGATTGTGTATTGGCCAGCTTTCCATCACTTCTGACAAAATGCCTGAGAAAAATGTCTTAAGGAGGAAAGTTTATTTTCACTCAGTGTTCTGGAGGTTTCAGTTCATGGTCAGCTGACTCCATTGCTTTTAGGCCTGTGATGAGGCAGAAACATCATGACGGAAGGGTGTGGCGGAGGAAGACTGCTCACCTCATGGCAGCCAGGAAGCAGAAAGACAAGAGAGACAGAGAAAGAAAGAGCACCAAAGAGCCAGAGACGAAGGGGCTGGGGACCAGATATAGTCCCCAAGGCCATGCCCCTGGTTTACTCCCTTCCACCAGGCCTTACTTCTTCTTTCCATCACCTCCCCACATGCCCTTAAATTATTATCTCATTGGTGGATTTAGCCACTTAATGAAGTCAGAACTCTCATTATCCAATCACTTCCCAAAAGCCCATCAGCAGGCAGCCAGTCCTTTAGCTCATGAATTTTGGGGGATATTTTAAATCCAGAAAGATGTGATTAAAAGGGTTTTCCTTTGTCCCGAAGAGGTGAGGTGGGGCATTGTGTTTCCACAAAGCACTGTTTGTCTATGTCTCTCTCCCTCCCTTTCTCTCTCTCTCTCAACCGATTACCAACTTCTCTCTTGCAGGACCCATTTGCCTCTCACAATTCTAGGAAAGCAGAAGCACAAGTCATAGTTCTGAACTACTCTTTGCTCTCGAACTTTGGGGCTGTCCTAGAATTTCAAGGATTCTACTTGTATATATAATTTTTCTCTATTTCCCTTTTCTTCAGTTCATTAGTTAATTCTATTTTCACCTTGAGACAAGTACAAAAATCACCTCTACCCAAAGGGTACTCTTTAATTAACCTAGAACAGAAAGTATTCCAAAGTAAGCATCATAGCATATATAGGTTCTGTGATTCTTCAATAGTCTAACGCTCAGGAGAGAATCCCAGGATACTCGTTGCTTATGATTTTTGGCTACCTGCATCAACTTTTTCTCATCCATTATTACTGTTTGTCTTTTTCAGCAGCATAAATCTCAAGGAAGTCCAACAAAGAAAATCAAATCAAAAAAAGTAGATCACCTCAAAGGCCAGAAGGTTATTGCAAGATGTGATGAAAACGGCTTTTATTTTCCAGGTAGATTTCTTCTATTTTTTTTTTTTTTTTGAGGCTCCTTTGTTAAATAATTTGGTACTGGGGACCAGAGGTTTCAACCTGTGCTTTCCCTAGAATACTGACATTTCATAAGCTAGACTAAGGATATTGCTTCTCAGATGAACCAGTGAAGGGCTTTCTCCCCATATTTGAGGCAAAAAGAAAAAGAAAAATTGTACTTATCTTTCATTTGCTTAGCAAACAAATTTTATTATACATCTAATATGTTCTATTATGTATTCTCCTGAAAGTGCCTGTCTAATGTAGTGAGTAAACACATGAATTCTTGTCTTTGTGGAGGTTACAGGCGAGCAACCAGATAGACAATAAATATACATAGTGTTTCAGGTCCAGTGCTACAGAGAAGAGTCAAGCCACAGGGGTGGTTGAGAGTATATTTGGTTGTGATCCAAATACGGTGGTTCGCGAAGAGCTCCTGGCGAGGGTAAGATATGAATAAGGACTTAAAGAAGAGGAGCGCACATAGAAGTATTCTGGGGAGCAGAGTTCTAAGTGGGAAGGCCTGAGGCCGGAGTATGCATGGCGTGTTAGAGGAACAGCAAGAAGCCAGACCATGGAACCAGAGGGTTTCACCAAGAGCTCCCGGGGGGCATAATTCTGGAGCATGGGCAGGTGCAGTTCTGCAGGACGTGGAGGCATGGAAGGAGTTTGTGGATAGTGGAAATATATGTGTGAAGAGCTGGAGGTGAGTAAAATGTCTGAAGACACAAAATAGACTCCAGCTGGGACCTAGAGGTTGCAAAAATAATAAAGCCACTCAGAGAGGTAAAGACCATATGAGGCCATTCAGAAAGGATCCTGCTGAAGAGTTTGAACTTTCCTCTCGGGGCGCTAGGCAGGAAGGAACACAGTCATGCTTGTAATCGAAAATAGATCCTCCCATTGCCAGGTGAAGAGTGGCTATGAAGTGGATGAGGCTTGGGCCAGCAAGTAGGTAACAGGCCCCACAGGAGATGGTGATTGGATGAAAGACACAGAGGTGTGTCTGGGCTGTGATGAATTGTAGGTGCCAGGAGAGGCCAATGGAAAATGTCAGAGAAGCTGTCAGGGACTAGCACCTTGAGTCTGCCAAGGACCAGATGCCAAAAGGCCAACTTACGGCTCAGAGTCTGGTTGGGGCCGGGCCCCAGAGCAATAAAGTGCGGGTGGCCTGACTTATCCCCGTGTGATGGGAAGATGTGAAAGACCTGCTGCGGGAGGGAGCAGAGACAGGGCTGATCCCACCTTGCATGTGACACCCGAGACAGCACTGCAATTTTTTAAAGCGTACAGCGACAGAAAGCATGCGCTCCTGAGGGCTGCATCAGACCTGCTAAGTGGGTATTTTAAATCTGCAGCTGAGATTAAACTGGAAAAGTCAGGTTAGAGAAGCAAACATTTGAATGTAGTCAGATAGCCACCCTAAGATTCTTGTGCAGATTAAATCCAATGCTGTGAGCACCTTGCTCGTTCCCTGTAAAGAGGTTTTCTGCCATCCCATTGAGAGCGCCTGCGATATAAGCAACCCCCTTTTTCTCCTGCGGGTGGTGGGAGCTGTTCTCACATTCATAGCCACTCGGAGCCCCCACCCTCATGTCAGAGGTGCAAATCAACTGATGGGCTAAAACAGGAAAGTTCTGAGCCCCAAGGCCATGAAGAATAGAGTGTAGGAGGCCTGGACAGCCAAGGTGGGCACGGGGGAAAGGGTGCTGTGACTAGGGTTTTGAGGAGGCGGAATTTAAACTGAGCCATGAATATAGAAATTTCTCAGAGAGGTTTACAAAATTCCATTCTCCAGCCTAAGACTCCTTTGCTGGCTCACGGTCTGGAGCCTGGGACCTGAGAGACTTTCAAAGGGTTTCAGAGTCAGGAGCAGTACCTCACCTGTCCAGCACTGGGAGCAGAGAGCAAGTGCAGGGTAAGAATTGGGCAGATGGAGTCCAGGCCAGCTCTGAATCCTTCAGCCCCAGAGTGCAGCCAGCCGGGAGCCCAGGGAGCCTGGCTCTGGGGACAGATGCGCCCCAGGAAACCACAGCCACGTGGATGGAGAGGGTAGGAAGGAGAAAACAGAACCGAAAGAGCTAGAAAGAAGTCGTTACAACAACCAGAAAGTCAAGGACCTAAAGCAGAGCTGAGCAGACTTTTGTGTGAGAGAAAGAAAGCTGCTTAGGCTTTGTGGGTTCAGCTCTGTCACGCCTCTTTAATGCAGGCAAACAGCGGAAAAACCACAGCGCAGATTTAATACCGCACAATGCCAAGTCCCAAAGGTGAAGCATTCGGGGGTGGTCACATGGGCCCGCCTCGCCGTCTCAGCACCCTAGACCCTTACCTCTGAGCGAGGGAGGCAGCGTGGGTCACGCAAGGTGTGGGCACGAGGATCCCCTTCATTCTCAAGGGAGAACAGTTTGTAATTATTTTCATAATAGAAACTCCTGCTAAAAATAGTGGGGTTTATCTTACTAAAAGGGCAAATAAATACCATTTAGGGTAGAATATATGTGAATAATGTATAAGGATTTTAAAAACTGAATTAGACATTGTAGTCCAATGAGAAAATATATCATGGGAAGCTGGCTTGTGTATGTTCAAAAAAAAAGAAAGAAAAGCCAGGCTTGCTGTAATCCCAGCACTTGGGAAGGCTGAGGCAGGAAAGTTCAAACTCAGCCTGGGCAACTTAGCAAGACCCTGTCTCAAAATAAAAAATAAACAAAAAAACAAAGGGCAGGAGACGTAGCTCAGGGTGAAGGCCCTGAGTTCAATCCCCAGCACGCAGCCCACACACACACCTGTGAGTATAATCGAAAAGGCCAATGTCTTGCTGCTTTTTTCCTTTTTCTTTTCTGGTTGCACAGTTTAGGGAAACCATAGTGCGTGTTCAACCAAGTTACCTTTAGATTTATCTGAGTGTGTGGAGGTTCACATCTCCTCTCCGTTTCCACAGTTTCACAGTGCCCATGCTCTTTTTCTGTAGCAGGAAATGGGCTCAAATAAACAAGGAAATCCAGGGGAGGAGGTGCCCCAGAAGGGGGTCTCGGTTTCTCGGCACCGTGCTCCCACCAGAGGGACGCAGGTGGCGCTGGATGAACAAGCGCCCCTCATTTCCCCGGCGTCTCAGGGTGGCTTCGAACCGGGGCACTGTGCTGTGTCCCCGCGCACTGTCGGAGCGCAGGCAGCACCAGTCTCTGGTATTACTTCCTGGGCCCTGGGAGAGCGCTGACTTCATCAGGCAGCGTCCAGCTCTCTGCAGACCACGGACGGGCCGGACCTGAGGGAACCGCGTTGCTGCCTCTGTAGTCCGCTGTCTTTGATTCCTTCCAGGGGTTGTGAAGAAGTGTTTGAGCCGCAGCCACGCGCTGGTGAGCTTCAGGTACGGAGACACCAGGGCTGTGCCCACCTCCTTCATCACGCCGGTTGGGGGCGCCATGCCCTGCCCGCTGCTGCAGGTACCTGCTCCACAGTCTGTTAAGGCTCCTTTGCCTCAGCCACGGGCTCTGAATGACAGAACGGCACGGCCGCTAGGGGGCTCCTCGCTGAACCCCGACGGGCTCCCGCGGGGAGTTTGTGTTTGGGCAGAAAGAGGGCAGGCTGCTGCTTTGGGGACCCATCACATGGCGTGACTGTGATGTGCCAACTCCCTCCTACGTAGCTCTTGACTACAGGTGGGCTTACACCCCGCCTTGTGGCACTTGAAGCTTTAACTGCAGAAGATTACATTACATTATATTAACAACAAGGGTGGAGGTGGCACTCTCCTTGGCATGGGAGTTACTGAGTTATCATCAGCCCATGAGGCTCAATGCACGGTTAGCGCAAGTGTGCATCTCACAGATGAGCCACCGCTCACAAACTCTAAAGCTGTCCTGTGTCTGGCATCCCCCTGCCACTAGCCCGTCACCAATGCCAGGGAGTAGAGATGGCCTTGCAGAGTCAGGAAGACAGGCATGGAGGAGGAATCAGCCAAGGCGGCCCTGGCGGTCTGTTCCTCCCTCCCTGGCCAGACCCACAGCATAGCTCCCTGTATCTCTCCCAGGACAGCTGACAAGTGCCAGCACTCTTTACTGGTCCCTTTGCAAGCTTCTCTTCCTGCTGCAAGTTACCCCAACTTTGCACGTTGGATGCATGCACCCCAGGTGTGTGCTTTGGAGCAACACTAACCAAACTTCTCCTTCAATCCGGTGATGGCCCTTCCGATACGTGAGGACACTGTTCAAATCTCTTTATGGCAAAAGCCTCAGACTGGTTCCTTCAACTAGTCTTTGTAGGGCTGGTTTCCAGACCCCTCGCCATCTACCAGCTGTCCCCTGGACCTTGTTGGTCACCAAAGTCCTACCAAAATTGATCACAAAATTCCAGGTGTGGCCTAATGCGCCAGGGAATTCTAGAGCTCTTTCTGAGAAAAAAAACACTATTTGAATTTTAGCATCAGTGCTGGTCAGTCACCTGGGGTTGCTTTGAAATAAGCTTTTAATAAGACATTGGCTTTGAGGTTCATAAGCGAAATATTTGCTGTGAAGTGTATCTCCCTCTACAGGTTGGAGACTACGTATTTGCCAAAATCTCGACACCTGAAGGATTTGACTTCTATGTCCCCGCCATCGTCATAGCACTTCCGAATCCAAGTGTGGCCTCAGAAAAATTCTACACCGTTCTGAAGTGTAACAATCGGAGAGTAAGTAGACTTCATTTAGAAAGGACTTTCCTACTAGGCAGGAGATGGCTGTCCCCCGGCCAGTGCCTCGTGCTTTTCTGGAGCTGCCAGATATTCTGAGAATGATTTCCCCAGCTGTGTCTACTTCCTTCCTGCGTATCCACCACCTGGGGTCTGATTCAGCCCTACAGGCCGTGCCCCCACAGCTACCATCGCGGCCCCCTCTCCTGTGCCGGCTACAGCCAAACTGTACTTCACATTGGATGGCTGGGCAGGCTTGCTCTGGGTCCCTGGAACACTGCTCTCTCTCACTCCTCCTGCTCCTGGTCTGGGCTCTGTGTGAGCCCTGCAGATATGGGGGCCCCTCCTGGGCCTGTCCTCTGCCACCCCATGATCTGTCACCTTCCCCCCAGGAGTCTTCCTCCTCCTGTCCCTCGGCCAGGAGTGCTAACACCTGGTTCCCTGTTGCATCCCTGCCGGGGAAACACCCTCAGGGCAGGCAAGGGCTGGTGACGAAGAGGGGCACAAGAGATGAGCCAGCTGGAAAAAGCCGGAGTGTACTGTTAAAAAGACCTGTATCTGATCCCCTGAATACTCACCCTGCTCTTTATTGGTTGTCTGACCTCGGCAGGTTGCTTCACCTCTATCTTCCAGAGCACTTGTGAGGCTTAGAGAAAATATAGATAGAAGATCTGCATGGCTGACACACAGGTATTAGGTGGAGGTCCTAGTGATGAGGTAGCTGCAGGAGCAGGTAGCATCGCTCTTGAACTTTTCCCTTCTGACTCCCCACAACCAGTGAGTGAAGACGATTTGATTAAGTTTAGCACCTCTGGTTGTGAAACATCTATTGAGTTGTTTGTCTTTTCGTTGATTTATGGAGGTCATCTGTATCTTTTGCATAGTAATTCTTGATGGTATATGCAGCCAGTATTCTTTTCCCAGTCTTTTGTCATTTACTTTTAGAATATTTAATGATAAAATAAATTTTAATGTAGTCAAATTAGCCACATTCTTCTTTATGAATTGCCCTCTCAATGTTTTAAGAAATCCTGCTTTAATCGTATATTCCTCTATATGTTATTCTATTTTAGAAACATTCTCTCTTAGCTTGCAGCTCTGATTACATGATTTGTCTGCTTGACATTCCCACACATCCTTCTGTCACCCTCAAGGAGAGTCACAGAGTGGCCCCAGCATGGCCTCAGCTGCCTCATGAGGTAGACTTCCTGAACACAGTGGCCTTTCCAAACCCCTGGACATCTTCCTCTTCCTGGACTCTCCTTCCCGTCTCCTTTCCACAGGAAGTGCCTGTCACCCTAGACTCACCCACTTGTGACTTCCTGCTGGACCCTTCAGAGTGCTCACTGTCCATTCCTCCTCCCACACTGGCTTCCTCTCCAGTCTCCCAACCCTGACAGGCAGGGACCCCGGCTTATTCCACTGTGCGCCATGCCCCACGAAGCCCCTGATGAAGAGATGGTTCTCACAGTGGTTTTTTGTTTTGTTTTGTTTTTGTTACTTGAATGAATGCCATTTCTAATGAAAAGTGATACTATCTTACGTGCCTGGAAAATTGACTGGCAAGCAAAATAGGTGAGCAAAACACAAAATAGCGTGGCTAACTTTATTGAGCCTTTACTGTGTGCCACAGACACTAAACCACAATCTGCTTTACAGTTGTGAGCGATTGACTCCCCAGTAGTGTGAGGTGGGGACTGCCAGGGCCCCATATTCAGATAAGGAAATTGCCTTCCATCAACCCAGGGAAGGCCCCTTAGGGACGTGCAGCGGGGAGGAAGACAGAGCAGGAGGAAGGGACCCTGACGTGTGGCATTTCTCTGGCAATATCTACAAACCAAGGGCATCTGGAGAGGGGTCCCCGGGCGCACCCCAGGGTGCAGTTAGCCCAGGATCCCTGAGGAAAAGCCTCGGCACCCAGGGAGGGACCTGGGACTGACCCACAGAGCAGGAGGTCCCTGGAGGCCAGAGCGGTACAGGCGGGGGAAGGACACCAGAGACAGTTCTGGTAGGGATTCTGGGAGACCTGTGGGGCATTCAGCAAAAGGTAGCAGCGCAATTGTCTAGGAAAGAGATGGCCAAAACTGAATAAAGATAGGAAGGAGGTGCTGATATGAAGGCGTGTGTGCACATGTGCGTGTATGTGTGCATCTAACATGGGCAGACTTGGCACCTGACCTAGAATTTGGAGAAATGACAGATAAGACTCTACAGTGACTTTCATTCAGCAAATAATTATCAAGGGAGACTCTGAATTTAGCCTGCTCTCCAAAGTATCACCCAAACAGGATGACTAGTATAGTACTTATTATAATGGTTTGAGCTAGAGTAAAATTATTTCTGAATTGTGGACTTCTCGGATTTAAATTGAGTGAACTTTTTTGGTTTTATTACAGGAATTTTGCCCTCGGAGTGCACTTATAAAGATCAGCCAAAACAAATACGTTCTCTCTTGCTCTCATATAAAGTCACCCCCAATTAAGGAAGATCCCAAAGTGTAAGTGCACCCAACTTTTACCCCTGGAACGCTGACATCTATTTGAACCTTTATCCTATTTCTGAGTTGCGATCCGAGATCTCTAAATACCAGGAGAGAAAAGCTGAGGTGGCCACCTTCCTACTGAAAATATTGTTCTGTGATGATTTTCCCCCAGTGTCATTCCTTTTACATTGTTTGTTCCTCCATCTGGTCCTAATCTCAAACTCAACACTATTTTACTGGCCCGTCAGAAAAAGTATCCAATGCTGTCATAAATATGACACAGCTGTTCCCCTTTATGGCCAAGGGTTCCAGGCCTTCTAATTAAGTTGCAGTGGGAAGCCGTTCCCCACCTGCCCCTCCCATGCTGGAAACCAGAAGTGAGATGCAGCCATGGCTTGCAGGTGGCCAGGTGAGTGTGCAGGTGGGGGTGGGCGGTGGTTTCCAGGAGCTGCTATGGAGAGAATAAATTTTCATTGGAGGCAGTAGGATTCTAAGAGCCCTAAAAGTGGATTCGTGCAAAGTAAACAGGAAAAACTTGAGATTAATGCCCAAGAAAAGAACAAACCTCCCTGGCTCAGCGGTGCTCCGGCACCTTCCTTCCCTTCTCCACCAGTCTCTGTGCAGTTGGGTGGACTCTCTTGCCTCCCACTCACTCCCTGAGCCTCAGGCATCAACTTCCACCAGATTACCACAGAACCTGCTCTGCACCGCGCTCATGCCCAAGCCAGTGAGCTCAGCCCATCCTGACTGTGCTTGCTCTTCGGGTTGTGTTAGACACTGCCCACCCCCCTTCTTCCCTAATCTGCTCCTCTTGAGGTTTTCCACGGCCGTCTCTGGGTTTCTTCCTGTTCTATTTCACCCGTGCCGTCGCTTCCATGACTATTTACACTAAGCACTCTATGTAGTGTCTCCTTCTCCAACTCAGACTCTTCTCCAGGGCTCTTGCCTCAGGATCACAGGCCCTGAGAGTGTGATCTGCAGTGCGTCTTTCCAGAAGCTGCCCAGGTGGTTGTCATGGTGGCCCTTTCTTCAGGTAACGATGGTGGACACCTACAATGGAAAGGGCACTGGAAACTAAGATTTAGTTCCTATCCAACCCCACTGTCGCTTAGCTTTGTGCCTCTGGAAGATGACTGGTCACCTCTGAGCTTCTCCTTGTCCTAAGAGCAGGGTGGTGTGAGGGTCAGGAATGTCCACTGGGTGTTCACATGGTGGGAATTGCATTATCTCCAACCACTCACTGGATATTTCTGCCTGCATGCACAGAATCTCGACTCGGCACATCTAAACCAAAGTTGTACTTCCCCACCTACCTGCTCCCATTTCAGCCTTTCTTGTCTCAACTTACCTTCTACCCACCAGTTAACTTCTGCTCATCTCTGGCTTCTTCTTGTCCTTCAGACACCTTGCCCCACTCTGGTCCAAGCCATGGTGATCCCAACTCGCAGGTACTTCTCAGTCCTGCTGTAGGTCAGCTCCCGTCTCCTCCAGCCTCATCCGGCCTTCAGCCAGGCATTCTCCATGAGGCCTGAGCAGAGTAATCTCCTCACATGCAAACCTTCAGAGTCTCCTACCCGCCCCTTCTTACCCTTGCTCAGCCTCTTGCTGTTCTGACCCAGCCCAGCCAACTCTTCAGGGCACACTAACCTCACTCCACTGCTTCCCCACACCGTGCTCTTTGCAAGTCTCTGTGCCTTTGCATAAACCGAAGTACCTCCCACAATGTTATCTGTTCCTGGCCACCCAGGGAATTCCGAGGTTGAACTCAGGCACGCCCCCCACCATGATCAAGATCCAGTGCCCAGCCCTCTCAGGTAGCAAGGGGACCATACTGAGTCCTGTGGAGATTTGTATTAAAGAACATTTCCCTGGTGTTGGACCATGTCTTAGTCCATTCTCCACTGCTATTTCAAAACCCCTAAGGCAAAGTATTTACAGAGAAAAGAGGTTTATTTAACTCACAGTTTAGAAGGCTGGAAGTCCAAGATCAGGCAGCCCCACACATTCAACCTTTGATGAGGACCCTCTTGGTTCTATCAGCATGGCTGACAGGATCTGGAGAGAGACCACGTGGGGAGACAGGAAGCCAGAGATGCGGGAAGGGTTCACCCTGCTGTTCCATAACTACTTACTCTCACAGGAACTCACTCACTCCCCCAGACCAGCAGTGACCTCTTTCCAGGAGGCCAAGCCCCTCAGGACCCAGTCACCTCCCACGGGCCCCACCTCTTAAAGGGCTCATGACCTTTCAGTACGGCAGCACTAAGGACCGAGCTCCAGCACATGAACCTCTGGGGGACAAACAGCAACCAGCCATAGTAGACCGTGTGGGCAGAAGTCCTCGCAGGTGGGAGCCAGATTCTACCTGCCCCTCACCCTCAGCCCCAGGTGCCAGGCCTAGCTCCCAGGGAAAGTTGAATGACTAAGTGAGGAACAAACAAATGTCTGCGACCGCCTAGTAGTGCTGGTCCTTGAAGGGTGTGTAGTTCCCCTAGAGGAGCCCCACTTAGGTCCAGTTATTGAGAATGTACACCAAGGTCCTTCATTCTCTATCTAGATGAATGTACGTATTTCATTTAAAATAATAGCACATTTTTGGCTGATCTCAAAATTCTACTCGAAAGATATGATTTCAACTACAGTAGAATACAGAAGAATAGGAATTAACTGTTTCCACTCAACATCATCTATTACTGTTTGTTAATTACAGTCCAGTTCTTTCTATGTTGAGAAGAGCCTTTGTTTCCCGCGTTCCTCGGTCCTTATTTAAAGGTCTTAGCTGCTAATTATCTCCTCACTTCTAGGGCTTCACACAGTGGACGTGTTCATTGAGTCCCCGGTCTCCCACTGCAACTTCAGCTGCCTTTTATTCTGGCTGCCTCTATGGGCGCAAGAGCCTGCGTCTGATTCTCCTCAGCAGAGGTCACGCTCAGCCTGCCAAGTTCAGAGCTTAATCTGTCTCTGTCTCTGTAATCAGGAGTTGCCAGAATGAGCACAAAAATCATGATGTAGGTCTCGTTTCGACTCCGGGACTCCCTTCCGCTGGGTCCTTCCTCAGGCGCGCTTTCTCACTTGCAAGTGTGCCATTTCCCTCGCTTGTTCTTTAGTAAGTCTTCGGCCCATTATATCAAATGGGACCACTAAAAAAATCCTGGTGCTTTCCTGATGGGCAGTTAAAGCTGAATACTGTAGGTTGCAGCTCCAACAGGACGTCATTTAACTAAATTTAATTTTCTAATATTGAATCCATTCGTGCGGCAAGACCAGCAGCGCCTAACCCCAGGATGCCCCATATCCAGCTCTCCATCGTCTTTTTCTTCCTTCTGGGGGTCCCCAGTTGTGGGTGCCTCGAGAGTGTTTCCTTCAGGTCCCTCTTCTTGCTCTGCGCTAAGGGTGGTGCATGGTGAGAGACAGGAAGGAAAATAGTTGGAGGGTGAAGGGATCAAATGGACCAAACAAGGCCAAAGCTGATGTAAGCTTTCCTTTTCAACCCAAGAGTTCATGCCTACATGACTCTTGAAGACTTTTATCAGGTTGGCTTGCAAAATTTGCCCCCCATACTGCCCATTCTGAGTGACCGGTGCTCGCGGGACAGCTCTGGCATCGCCATATTTGCCTGTGAAGTGGGTGAGGCTGGTGCTGATTGCTCTCTCCTCTGACACCGCGCAACTTTGAGAGGGTTCTCACTGGAGGGAAATGAGTCCTCTTCCCCTCCCCTTCCCCTCAGTAGTGACTCTGAGCTTGTGGCATCATAATTCTGTCTATCCCTCTCTCTCTCTCTCTCCCTCTATCTCTCTCTCTCCCCCTCGACAAGGTCTCACTCACTATGTAGTCCAGCCCAGCCTCCCACTCACAATCCTCCTGCCTCAACCTCCTGATTATAGATGTGCGCCATCATCGGCAGCTAAATGTCTTCTCTGAGGAAAATAGTCCCTATCCTGTCTGTAACTTTCTTCGTTTAGAGAACACACAAGTCATTTCTCCTGCATGATCTCAATAACTCTAAGCAGCACACAGACCAGGAGGACCCGCCCCCACCACCACCACCACCACGCTGCGTTGGGCATTCTCCATCTTTTCTGAGGCAGAGACTCTCAGACCAGGTTCCTCCCTGGCTGCCTCCCCTGTGTCCTGTTTGGATCAGAGGGCGGTGGCCTCTGGCTGCTGTATGGAAGGCCCCTGGTGGGTCTGATGCTCTGGCTTCTGACTTTCTCTGTCAAAGGGGACTAACCACCTCCAGTATGCATCCTCAGCCACACGCGCAGGTGGGGCTCCTGGCAGCCCGAGCGGGCCCTGCACACCTGTGCTGTGCACTTGGCTGGAAGGCCGCAGCCCGCAGAGCTGGACTACCCACCCTTCAAGGCCTGGGCAAGTAAGCCTCCAAGACGGCCCCCTAGGGAAGACTAGGGAAGACTCCCCTTGGGGGAGCTGAGATTTCTTTTGAAAATATTAACAACACCGTAAACATGATCTCGGGAAAGCCGAGTGGAATTAGTCCCTGGCTTTGTGCTCTGGAAAACCTTGGGGAACATGAAGGAAGTTGTCAGGTTCTGAGACCCTGAGGCATCGAGGCAGGAATGTTCTGCCTGGCTGCTTGCGGGCATCGTGTGGCCTGGGAGACCTGGCTGCATCTGAGGCTGAAGGAAAGAAGTCCCTTGCAAGGCTCTGCCATGCTGTTGTGGAGTCCGAGGTCAGCTCTCCAGTCATCAGGCTGTCATTATCTCGCCGTCCGTGAGGTCACTGACTTGGCAGTGTGTCCCCTGGAAGTGGTCGTTCCCACAGTGCTTTGCTCCCTCTTTACTCTGCGTGGTGTGGCTTCCCGGTGTCTTCCTGGCGGCAGGGAGATGAAGTCCTGAAGGAATCGTCAGGAGTCAGCAGCGCTCCAGCATGACCTGAGGTGGACCTGAGGCTCAGGCTCCTGGTCGCTGCTGACGATGCTGCCCTTGAAATCATCCTCCCCCTTGGTCCCTTCTGGGTGGCTTAGGAGCCTGCTTCCTGTCATGGAGCACAGCCCAGCCAAACAAGCGGCCATAGCGATGGGCCAACCCACAGGGCCACTAAGATCCTTCTTTTCAGTCATTAAGACTCAGAGCCTGCCGGGTCCTCCTCAGACTTCGGCTCAGCGCCAGCCCCAGAGGCCCGGGACAGCCTTGCTGACAGGGACCCTCAGGTGGAGAAGAGAAGCCCAAGGGAGCCCGGGGGAGGGGGAGCGGGTGTGTGGTTTCTTCCCAGAGGGGGACCGGCCCAGTGAAGGAGCAGAGCATGACCCCTGCCCCAGCCCAGCATGTGCCCCTGTGTATCCTATCACAGGTCATGCTTCCTGGTCCAAAAATCCAAAATCAGTCATGTTCCAAAGTCTGAAACTTTCTGAGCACCAATAAGGGGAATAACATACCTGACAACAGATGATGGATCAGAGTCAAACTGCAGGCACACTAAGTGGGCACAGCTGTGCGTGCCTGCAGTCCTGGCACTCGGGAGGATGAGGCAGGAAGATATTTTAAGACCAGGAGTTGGAGGCCAGCCTGAGCAACATAGAAAGATGCTATTTGAAAAAGAGAGGAAGGAAGGAAGGGAGGGAGGAAAGGAGGGAGGAAGGCAGGAAGTGGGGGAGGGGAGGGGAGGGGAAACCTGCTACACTCCTCAAACATGGGTCTGAGGACTATCTGGTTGGAAGGGAACTGATGGACATCATTGGGCTCCAGAATGAGAGAGTGTCGCTCATGGTGTCCACTCAGCGTGCCTAGCTCTCAGTGGGCTGTGTGGGGTCAGGAAGAGCCCTTCCTCCTAGTTCTTTCCTCAGCAAAGAAACTGAAGAAAAGAACATTAACTGCAGTGCAATTGTTGTACGTGTTAAAATATGCTAAACTAGCTTGTGTTGCTGGCATTCTTGTCTGTTTGTTGAACCAGGCCCTTGAGCATACGAGACAAGGGCTCTACCGCTGAGCTCCACACCCAGCCCTTTTTATTCTAAAACAAGGTCTCACTAATTTACCCAGGCTGGGCTCGAACTGTGATCCTCCCGCCTCGGGCCTCCCAGGTAGCTGGGATTACAGGTGTGTAGCATCACTCTTGTTTGTTTCTGAGCTTAAAATGATCTCATCCCAAAAGTGCAATGTCCTTAAGGAAAGGACCCAGCCCTTTGGCCTGCCACCGCCCAGGTGCCCTTCATCATTTTGATGGGGGTCTTTGTGCTACAGGAATGCTCCACCTAGGCATGCTAGACTATAAAATTTAGGGTTGCTCTATTTTATATTTTATATTTACATGCATCTTGTCTTTGCCTGGAAACTAGAAGTTTTGGTCTTTTTAAAGGCTATAAAAATAAAGCCTTTAAAGTATAAAAATATAGGCACATTTGCTGTAAAAATGTAGGCACACTAAAAATATCGTACAACATTACCCCAGGCTATGTGAATAATGGGCAGATGAAACACAAGTGAACTCCATGTGCAGACTCAGGTCCCACCCCACGGTGTCTCATTATGTAAAAGCAAATATTTCCAAATCTGAAAAAAAATCTAAAATCTAAAACATTTTCAGTCCCAAGCATTTATGGTAAGGGATACTTAATTGATGCAAAGGTTTCTGGTGATACATAGTCACAACCTTCATAACAAAAAGAAAATATATGCTTTCTGCTTTGTGACTTTTTCGCCACTTAATAATGCGCTATTTGCTTCTTCCCATGACCATAAGCCCTCATTTCTTTTCATTGTTGTTGATGTTGTTTGAGACAGGTTCTCACTATATAGTTCAGGCTGGTCTTGAACTCGCTATGTAGCCCAAGCTCGCCTCAAACTCATGGCGATCCTCCTGCCTCAGCCTCCTGAGTGCTGGGATTACAGGCGTGCACCACCACATGTGGCTTTCTTGTTTCAATTTTGCCTGCCTAAAATTCCCTTATTCGGGTGGCCTGTAACTTGCCTGGGCCACGCATCCCTGCTGAGCTAGTGCCACAGCTGCCTCTGTGACCCTCCTGGGTTCCTTCAGGCGAGTAGGCAGCTTCCTCCACCTGCTTATTCCTTGGGTGCTTTTAGTATGTCTAGAAGACTGCTCTCCACTCCCCCTTCTTACTCCCCTTCCTGCCAAGAAGTTATAGGATACAGACTAGAATGTGATCAGTCCAACACATGGCGAATAAAGAGACTGCAGGAAAAGGAACCAGGATGTATCCACTTAGCTGAGGTGCGAGGTGGCCCCAGTGGTGGTTTCTATGGGGCAGGTGCCCTGAAGACAGCCTTGAAGTGCGATTTCTGCACATCTCGAAGCACAGAGTATCTGCATTCACACCAGCCAGGCTCATATTTAAAGATGATTTCTCTCTGACCTCCTGGAAAGATTTTCTCCAATGTCACTGCTGCTATTCAAGCCAATTTTTAAATCTCTCTTGAGAATTTTCTCTCGAGTCTGTAAGTCCATCTTTGAAAACGATCAGCTGTGATGAATCGTCATCCACTGAAGAGGGATTTGAAGGATGGAATTTTCAGAAATAAAAATCTTGTCCCAGTTTATTATCTTTCACCTGGCATCTTCTAGAAGCAATCATCTAAAGTTAGAGTAGAAATAAAACAAAACTAAAAATTACTCAGAGTGAAGGCAGGTGGATTATCAAGATGGCCAATAATGATACGAGAGCAAAATAAGGCTTAACATGGCGGCTGCCCTTCACTTACCCAGAAGGCTCTGGGAAAGGTGAGTTCCGGACACGGCGGGACATGGCGCCGCGGCTGGAATGAAGTCATGGTGTTCCCAAGATGCCTTCCCTGAAGGACAGCCCTTCTGGATAAGAAGCTTCATCTGGTATACTTTCTAAATAATAAATCTAGCTCTATGACTTCATAGTCGTGCCTAAGTTTTTTCAATGAAATATAATTAAAAGTCCAATCATCGTCGGTGTTCAGTACACCTTGAATCAGGTCACTGGAAGAACCCAAGAAGGTCCCTCCCACGCAACTCCAGCTCAGGGATGACCAGGACTGTAATGCGCCCAGCTGACCTTCTAGGGTTGTTCCTTCGCAGACCTGTGCAGACCTGGGGCTGGGCGGCAAGGTTCTGTGTGTGGTGTGAGGCTCCGCGACACCCGAACCTGTGGAAGTAAAGTGAGGGGAGCTCAGTGCAGCCCAGAGTCCTGGGGCACAAGGACTCCTGTGGTTCCTTTCCAAGGGAAGGAGGACAGTGGACAAAGGGCCACGAAACCCTCCTGGGGCTGCCTTGGATGTCGCTGGGACACAGTGCTGTGAAAACCAAGGCATCCCTGACCTTGCTTTCCCTCTCTCATCCTCTCTCTAGAGAGGACACAGAGGTGAGGAACTCTGCTTTTCCGCTCTGGTCCGTGAAGGAAGTTGACACTGAGGATTTCAAAGAACCAAGACAGGAGAACCCTAGAAGGAAGAAAAAGAAAGCCACCAACCGGCCACCTCTCCGGGAGACGGGGTCCTCAGACTCAGATGGCGCTTCCCCCGTCACCAGGTCCCAAGAATCCCACCCCAGCACACATCCCAAGCCCAAGGTGGGGTGCGGGGAGTACATGCCCAGAGTACTCTGAGATCGCTCCCAAGAAGAGGGTGTGTGCACCATGCCCCAGTTTCCAGGCCCTCCTGAGTAATGCTCACATTCGCTTCCCCAGAGAAGGCCCTCGGCCAGGGGTCTAGGGCTTAGCTGGCCGGGCCATCATCACCATACCTCCACCTCCAGCAGCTTTGCCCTGTCTCCTGGGAGCCACCAACAGCGCAAAGAGTGGAGGAGCCTCGCTGAGAAACCTTAAGGCAGTCTAGTGGCAACTAAGTTCACGAGAGCCAGCATTCCTGCAGAGCTGCCCAGACCTAAATGCCCAACACTGCGGGACAAGCCCCTCTGCCGAGGTAAGACTGTCCTTTAGCCCAGTCTGCCTCCCCGTGGGCAGTGAAGACCAGGTCCCCTCCACCCTCCACCACCTGGCTGTCCTGACCTTTCTTTATCCCCCTTTTCCCACATCCTCACCAAACTTCTTGACCTTCTGGTGCACGCTCCACGCTCCGAGGTTCCAACTTGATAGATGACTGTCGAAGTCTTTGCAAGTCAGTGCACTTAGGATCCAAGCCTGTAGTCTTGTTTTAAATCGATGATCCCATCTGAATTAGGGATTTGGTCACTCAGTCTGAGGATGGAAATTAAGACCTGGCAACTTGCCTGAGAGCTGCAAGACTAAACACCACCCATGTTACTGTTTCCTGGACATTCTTTCTGACTTCCTAACTATTTTTGTCTGTAGTCTGTTGTAGGTACCTCGAATTGAGCACAGAACCAGAATAAAAACTCTTATGTTGGAAACATTTCAAAATGACTGGGCTCTTCCATTGTTACTGTTTTCTTTGAACACATTTTAGCAAGGCCATATGAAAGTATTCACTTCTGTTCACTAAATTCAAAACTGAAATAACTCTGGTAAATTCCCACTTTTCTGATTGATAATGGCACCAGGGCTAAATAAAAAAAGAGTATAGATTATTAAGAAACATTGGAGGTTTGTGGCAAATGGAGAAGAGAGGGCAAGACTTCTAATAGTCTAGAAATTCAGAACCTAATTTAAGGTAGAATTCACATTCCTGAAAGCTAGGGGTCAGCAGGGTTAAGCTGAAGAAATTAAGAGGAGCCATCCACTTCCAAAAACAGGAAAATGAACAAAGGTCAGCGCAGTGTCAAAGTAAAAACAGAAATGCGGTGAGGAGGGAATCGGGAGTGAGGAGATGAGCGAGGAAGGTAGGGACGCCTCTGCGGAGACTCGCTGTCTTCCCAGCAGGACGGCTGAGGAACAGTCATCCACTGATGACAGCCACGTCCTGCAGAAGGTCCGAAGCACGCAGAGTATCCGTCCCACACAGTAGAGAAGAGCGGAGCAGGAAAGGCACCGCCTGTTTGTTCACCCAGCACAGTCGTTTATCACACCTGCATGTGAGCCTGCATGCGCCTGTTCAGTCATTCAGCCAGCGACTGGGTGTGACCAAGTGTGACCGAGTGCCAGGCTCCAGTGAGACTGAGACGCCATCAGACGTTTGCAAGGTGAATGCTTTCTGCCTGTATTCCGTCTCTGCCTCCACCTCCACTTTCTTCCTGAACTGATCACTGCTGTCTCTTACGTGACAAACTCAATAAAAGGTAAGTAATAGGAAGTCAGAAGGTCTCTTTCAAATGGAAAGGGGAGTAAGAGATGACGGGAAGAGGAGGAAGGGAAAGGAAAGGGGATTTACAAAAAAACAATTGAAAAACAGAAGGAAATAGAGCTTTCACAAATTTGGGAAAGAGGCCAAGAGTTGGACGGAGCAGGGAGGAATGCAAGAGACCAAAAAAAGTTGTTTTATCTACATGTTCCACCTCCCACAAGAGAGGTAATCGTTATGTACTGCAAATGTGGACTAATATAAAAAATTACTTGTTAAAAAAAAGAACTGCATGAGGTGGGTGGGGCGAGCCCCTAACAGAGAGAGAGAGAGAGAAAGCTCTTCAGAGGCAGAGGACAGTGTCCAGAGGAGGCCCAACAGCATGGTGGATGAGCCCGAGGCACAGTTGCCCGCCGGCACCTCTACGATTTGTTCCACTCCAGAAATTCGAGGCCAATGACCTCGTCCCTCACCAGCTCCGAGCAGTTCCCAGAAATGACAAACCATTGCAGGCAGGTTGTCGCCGACACTATGAGACCAGAGAAATTACCGAAGGGAATGAGAATTGGAAAAGACGGAATCAAAGTGTCTTTGCACAGAGAGCGTAGCCGAGAGGCCTGAGAGAATCTATGACACAAATGATAGAGTTTGGTGAGAGCAGGGTGTGGATTTTATATGCAGAGATCGCTACACACCAGTCGTGACCGATGAGAGGATTTGATGACAGAGAAATCCTCCGTTACAACAGCAAAAGAGAAACGAACTATCGATCCTCATCATTTGCAACAGTTACATTCTATCGAGTTGCTTCCGACACCAAATCCTGAGTTACTACCCCTCAGGAAAATACAAAGATAAATTCCTGCTAATCTCTGCTCACAGTATTCTCATCAACCCATCAATACATAACCTGGCTTAATGACTGTTTCTGCTTTAAAACACCTCAATTTGTATGGAATCTGTGAGTAACGAGACAGAGTAGGGAAAGGAAAAGGAGAGGGTGAAGGGAAGAAGGAAAAATAAAGATCAAAGGAGGAAATGGAAGAAGAAAGGTGGGAGAGGCAGCAGAAAATTCCTTTCTCTATCCACCTGGCGAGAACTTGGAATTGAAATAGAGAACAAAAATGCAAAAGCCTCATTTCACAAAAAGACAGATGGACATGTGCAATAAACCCTCATGTCTAAAATACATTATTCGCGGCTCTGTGTCACTGCAAATGTGTGTGCTGTGTCCAGTCACAGATACGCGGGACCCATCTGCGTGATTTAAATGTCACTGGAGCTTGTGAATAATAAACCGTGTGAGCCATTTCTGAGGACCTGAGTCATGGTCCCTGGAAACCTTTGCTCATCGGCTGAGCCCTGTGCCAGGGTTTGACATTCCAGGTGTCTGTGACTTTTTGTGCCGGCTATTACTCTCTGAGGCAGCAGGGCCAAAACTTGCTTCCCTTCAGCAGCTTTCAAACTCTGCTGTGCGGGGCCACCTTCCCTGTTCCCAGGGAATTTTAAATCGACCACTGAAAGAGGAACAGCAATACCATCTGCAGGAGGAGAAACAAGTAAGGTGCCTCTGCCTGGACAGGGCCACCGACGAGCTCCTTCCAGACTGATATTCACTGAACTCGTAGCATCGCTAATGATGTTCAAGGCATTCTGACTGATATCTCCATCGTCCGTGCGATGGAAAACAACTCCTCCGTTCCCTTGCAGTCCTGGAGCTTGCAAATCCGTTCACTTGCAATCAGTAGCCAAGGCTGGGAGCCAACATCCGGTGAGTAATCATCCAGTTCCTGGGATCTGCTCGACTTTGTTCTAGGCACTAGGAGCTCTAATAAGCCTTGGGGGAAATATGTGCCAGATCAGATGAAGATCAGTGCTAACGAGAACACTAAAGCGGATGGGGAGCTGGGGTCTGGGTAGGATGGAGAGGGCTGGACACCTCAAGCAGGCTGGCCGGGAAGTGCTTTTATTATGGCTTAGCTCTAGAATGTCCTCCCAAAGTCTCATTGTTCAGAGGTGGCCTTCGGAAAGTGATCGGATCATGGGGACACTGCACTCCTCAGTGGGTTAATCCTTTGGGGGGTTCATAGCCTCTCTCTCTCGCTCTCTCTCTCTCTGCTTCCCGGCTGCCATGGGCTGAGCAGCTTTTCTTTACCATGCCTTTCTGCCTTGCCACTTCTGCTTGGCCCAGCCAGCCATGGACTGAAAACTCTGAAGGCCATAGACCAAAATAAACCTCCCCTCCTATAAGTTGCACCTGTCAGGTGTTTTGTCCCAGCAACAGGTCCCCCTGAGAAAGTGATATCTGAGCAGGGATGTGAAGGAAGGAGGAAGCCACTCGAAAGGCTGTGCCAGGCAGAGGAAGAGCAAGTGCAAGGGCCCTGGGGCAGAAATGTGCCTGGCTGGTTGAGGATCAACAGGCTGGTGAAGGGCGGGTGGGAGCAGCAAACAGGAGCCCATGTAGGAGCTGATTGCCGTGATCCAGGTGACACACGAAAGTGACTTGGACCAAAAGGGTAACAATGGAGGTGGCGAGAAGTGAACAGATTCTGGATTTCCTCTGAAGATTGACAGGTGAGTCTTGCTACTGGGGTGGATGAGGGTTATGATAGAAACAGGGTCCAGGAGGACTGTAGGGTGTTGGGTCTGAACTACTTGAAGGCCAGCACTGCAGACATTTTTAATGCAATTTAATTGGAAAAGGAGGCCATGCGTTACTCTCGGAGTGTAAAATCACTCCCAGGAAGTCGTCACAGAAAGGGAAAACCTGAGGCCAGACTCAGGACAGATCTCCACCCTCCACCCACAGGCACCAAAGGCTCCAGCACCCCACTGTCATCCCCCCTAATTGATTTTTTCCAAGCTGCATTAGCTCAGCTTCTTCTAGGATTCATATAAACAGAATCATATGCCCGATGTGGTGGCATCCACCTGTCACCCCAGTGCACTGGGAGGCTGAGGCAGGAGGATTGCAAGTTCAAGACCTACCTGGAAATTGATTGACTTAGCAAGTCCCTGACTCAAAATAACAAATTTTTAAAGGACTAGGGAGGTAGCTCAGCGTGAAGGCCCTGGGTTCAGTCAATCAGTATAATCAGACATGAGAATGTGCACACTTTAGGTCAGGCTTACTTGCCCGATATAATGTTTTGAGAATCATCCCTATTGTTGTGTGATCAGCATCGCATCCTTCCCTCTCGTCTCTGAGCAGGGTCCCACATTTGAGTAAATGACCATCTGCTCATCCGTTCATCTACTCGTGGACGTCTGGGTGACTTTGGTCTGGAGTTGTTACAAATAAAGCTACTATCAACATTTGTGCACAAACCATTTTGATGACAAATGTTTTCGTTTTTCTTGGGGGAAATTACCCCCCAAGAATGGACAGGTGGGCTCGTGTGGTACTTGTTCATTCAACTTGATGAAAAATTATCAAGTTCTTCTCCAAACTATTTGTTCCATCTTCCACTTCTGCCCGCGATGTATGTGCTGTTCTGCATGGTGTTCCACATTGTCCCCAGTTTTGTGCTGTCAGATTATTTAAATCTTACTCATTCTGGTGGCTGAGCAGTGGTATCTCATTATGGTTGAATTTGCATTTCAAATTTATAATTAGTATTTTGACTACAGATGATATTGAGCACTTCTCATGTGTAAATTGAAATCCCTGTATTTTCTTTAGGGAAATATCTGTTCAAATATTATTCTGATTTGTTAATTGAGTTGTCTTTCTGGTATGGATTCCTATCAATTTTTTATATACTTTGAAAATGCACTCTTTGTCGGATGCAAAGATTGTGAATATTTTATCTCTGTCTGGAGCCTATCTGTGCATTTCTTCAAAAAAATTTACTTTGAAATACTTTAAGACCTCCAGAAAAGGTGCAAAACTAATGGAAACGATTTCCATAGTCCCTTTACTTGGAACCCATCCGTGTTACTGTTTTACCATGCTGACTCTGTTTCTGTCTCTCAGACACATCATTTTTTTTCTGAATCATTTGGGACTAAGTGACAGAGACGATGTCCCTTTCTCTCTAATAATTCAATGAGTACATTCTAAAATCAAGGGCATTCTCTTATTAGCCACAGTATGAGGACTGGAATCAGTATGGGAACACCAATATAATATAATTAATCTACAGACCTTGTTTAAAATTCAACTGCTGTCCACAATGTCCTCTTCTTTATCACAAAAGCGAAAGCATCGCTAGATCTAAGACTCCAAAACAAGAGTGCACATTGCACACGGTTTCCATTTTTCTTTAGTCACTTCTAACCTGAAACCATTGCTCTGTCTCTCAGCCTGTATATTTTTTACTTATTTATCTTTGACATAACTTTGAAGGGTGCATACCATCTGTCTTGAAGATCATCCTCTTCATTTTCTTCATTGTATCTTTTGATGAGAATTTTTCATTTACATTGTGTTTTTTGTTGTGTGTATCCTAAAAAAAATTTTACCTACTCTAAAATCATGGAAATATCTTGAGATTTTGTTTCGTGTGTGTAGGGGTGTGAGTGAGTGTGTGTGTATGTGTGTGTGTGTGTGTGTGTGTGTGTGTGTGTGTAGTCAGGCTGGGCTCAAACTCACTATCGTGTCTCAGCCTCTCAGAGTCCTGGGATTACAGGAGTGTGCCACCATCCAGCACTAAGATTTGTTTCTAGAAGAATTAGGGTTCTACCTTTTATCTTTAGGTCTATCTATCATCCTCTCAAATTCATTTTCCTGCGTGAAGTAAGGTACAAGTTGAGATTCATTTTTAATCATATATATCCAGTAGTTCTACACCTTTTTGAAAAATGAATTCTTTGTCCCCAGTGAATTGCCTTGACATCATGTTTAAAAACCATTTGACAAGGCTGGGAATTTAGCTCAAGTGGTAGAGCGCTTGCCTAGCAAGCCCAAGGCCCTGAGTTTGATCCCAAACTCAAAAAGAATCACAAAACAACAACAACAGCAACAAAAAAACCCAATTGGCTGAGCTACGTGTGGGGGCCCATGCTCGTAATCCCAGCACTCTAGCAGGCAGAGGCAGGAGGATCTCAGATTCAAGCCCAGCTTGCACAATTTAGCAAGACCCTGTCTCAAAATTTAAAAGAAAAAAAAAACTTTTTGTAAGGACTGGGGACACATCTCGGTGCAGAGGCACTAAATTCAATCATTCCCCAGCACTGCAAAAAAAAAAAAAAATCAATTGACTATTTATAAATGGATCTTTGCTTGGAATTTCTCTTTTGTTCCACTAAACTGTTTCTTATGAAAACACCAAATTCTTTCAATTATTGTAGATTTATCACAGGTCTTGAAATCAGATAGCATAAATCCTTCAATTTCTGTTAAAATGCAGAATCCAGTTTCTTCAAAACAGCCTGTTGGGATTTGATAGGGATTGCTTAGAATCAATAGATCAGTTCAGTGTAAATATCATTAAATCATTGAGGCTTCATAAACATATACCATAACACAGTATATCTTTCCACTTATTTAGGTCTTTTGGCAATGTCTTCTATCATGCACAGAAGGCTGGATTTATTCCTAAGTAATTGATGTTTTTGATGCTAGGTAAATGGCACTTCTAAAATTTCATTTTCTGTTGTTTTTTGTTATAATACAGTACATTTGAGTTTTATATATTAACTTTGTGTACTGCAGTCTTGTTGATTTCACTTGTCTGTATTTTTTGTAGATTACATAGGGTTTTCAGCAAACACAATCATATCTGCAAATAATGACAATTGCCCTTTTCTCATCTTTCTGCCTTGTTTTTCTTTTCTTTTTCTCCATATTGTATTCACTAGAACTTTCAGTATGATGGTGAATAGAATAGCGTTGAAAATGCATAAATATGGCATTGTTTCTCTTACATGACAAACCCAAAATATAGATAAATTAAGGAGTAAAATAAAAGATAGGTAATTGGAAACAGGGAAATAGATCTTTTGCAAATGGGAAGGGACCAAGAGATGGAGAGAAGGGAGTGGAAGGGGATGTAAAAAGAATTAAGATATTTTATGCACACATACTGACTCCCCATGAGGGTTAGGGTTAGCCCTAACCCTAACCCATTCATTGTGTACTGCAAACATGTACCAACTTAAAGGAAGTGTGAAAGTGAATATTTTTGCCTTATTCCTGATCTCAGTCTTCAAATTAGGCACAATAGTAACTGCAAGCTTTTCTAAGACAATTTTATGAAGTCGACGACATTCCTTTCTGATTTTAGGTTGCTGAGATTTTTTTAAAAACACGAATAGATGTTGAACTCTATGGCAGAAATCGTGTAGCCTGAAAGCCTAAACTACTTCCTATCTGGTCTTTTAAGAAAAGATATCTGACCCTTTCTCTAGACAAAACATACAAAGTATACTCTGGCTGATAGTGTGTGTATCACTTTGGATCTAATCAAGAGACAGAAACTACACAGTGATTTAGATCAATATAAAAAAGATTAGTATCAAGATTATTAAACTGTGATTTTTTAAAAAGGTAACTAGAAGCTGTAAGAGAACTCTTTCGGTGCCCGGGGCTAAAGACGAGTGCCCACGAAAGGACAGACTTGGGACGGAGAGCCTTCCCCGAGGCCAGCATCGGACCTGCCGGAGCCAGGCGTGGCGGCGGATGGCAGCGGGAGGGTCTCGGGTTCCCCGGCTGGGGCTGTTCCGCAGTCGCCAGGCAAGCAGGAAGCAGTTCACCCAGAGCTCAGGTTGGGTTCGAGGCGCCACCGCCAGCGCTGGCCCGCAGCGCAGAGACGAAGCGCGTGTGACCCGGAGCTCCTGCCTGTGTTGGAAGGCCCCCGGCTCCAGAGGTGACAGGAGACAGACTGGGAGAAGGCGACCGAGGGAGGCTGAGGGGCTTGGAGCACAGGAAGCTGTGTTGCAAGAGCTGCAGGAAGGTGCAAGCCAGGTCAGCCTGGAGCTGCGGGGTCATCGACGAACCGTCCCTTCCGGTCCAGCGGCCAGGGCAGCGCTGCGGCGGACACTCTCACACCTGCCGCCCCAGAAAGAGCTGGAGAGCCACTTTGTGCGTCAGTGTTGCAGCATCCTCCTGGCGTCTTCCCACGAGAAACTAACACTGTAAAGAAGAAATGCTTGAGGAAAGTCTACTGTGTCCCGCAGAGCAGGTCTTGAAGGGGAAATCTGACGCTAAAGAACAATGAACTGGTGGCCACCGACACAGCCTGGGTGAGGAGCAGGGTGTCCCAAGCTCTTAGCTATGTGACCCACCCGACGTTCGGTTAGAAGACTCTGGAATAAAGGTGAGGAGTGGATTCATCCTTTTTTTTTAATAGCGAGGCACCCAATATGTCACATTAAATTTATCTTTGCTTAAAGTCAAAGGGCTTTCAAGTAAAATTGACTGGACCTTATATCAAAATAAGCCCAACTGTATTAAAGCATATTAAATTGTATTAAGAATCAAATCATATAAGGCCACCAAAAAAAAAGAGTAGACATCACATACCTAGTGGAATTAGGCATTTCTAGGCTTTCAGTGAGTTGCACAAATCTCACCGGGAAATGTTTGCAAATAACTAGAATAAATATTTTCAGAACTCAAAAAGGCAAGCAGACTGGGGGAAATATTTTCATATAATAAGCCAGAAAATGTCTCCGTCAGTCTGACACAAAAAAATCTTGTGAAAACTGAAAGGAAAAACATCAAAATGTTAATGTAAGTGGGCAAAGGATAGGGATAGATGATACACAAAGAGGAAACACAAATAATAAATGGACATAAGAAAATGTTCAACTTTACTATTTCTTATTGAGATGCAAATTAAAACTGTAATGGGGTGCAATTTATGCATTAAATTTAAAAATAAAATAGGTGCTGGTAAAAAAACATATATATATAGTGGAACTGGTACTAACTGATATTCATAGACATTGCTAGAACTTCTCTTGAATTCAATGTTTATATCCTTGGAGTAATCCTGTTGCTGAGACTATAACCTAGGGAAATAACCACACAAAAAAAAGAGGATTCTAGGCTGTGTTTATGGTGTGCAAATGAGTGAAAATGGGAAATAATTTAAATGTGCATTTTTAAAAATTAATAATTGCATAAATCATTCTATTAGTTATGTAATCTATTTGGCCATAGTCATCACCAGTAATAAATCATTTGGCTACGACCAAAAATCATGGGACGCTAATACAGCATGATAGGCTGGCTTTTCTTTTAACATCAGTGCTAACCTTGCATTCGGCCCTGTTACTTCTTTTCTTAGTCTATCTATGCAGTGCCTCATTGAAGGTGCTCAAGTTTTTTTGAGACCCTAACACATACACTTTGGGCACCACATTTCCTGAGTTCATGTTAGAAAGTACCCAAGAGATTCCACACTTACCGAGGCCACAAGGACAATGCTGAGCCGAGCAGTACTGAGCACCAGCGCATGTCACACCTATTAATGGAGGATTGGTGGTCACATTCACAGGGGAATCCACCAAAAGAGTCCTGCATCCCACCACCCATTGACCAGCCTTAACAGTACTGCAGATGATCGTCTTCCTTCTGTGGGTAGAAAACAAAGGCTTTGGCATCTGTGAATTTCTGAGTTTCTCATGATTGGGTCGACTCTCATCCTGAGTGTTCAGTGTTGTCTGGACCCTGTCTCATCTGACCGTACTCACTCCGTGCCATGGTGCCCACACCACCCCACCCTCACTCTTCCAGCCCAGGCCCTCCTCAGTCTCTCCTACCAGGACTTTTTCATTCTTTTTTGGGGGGGAGTGCTGGGGATCGAACTCAGGGCCTTGTGCTTGCAAGGCAAGCACTCTAACCGCTGAGCTAAATCCCCAGCCCCTACTTTTTCATTCTTTACTACATGCTGTGCTGGAGTTATCTGCCTTTTAAAAAGGATCAAAGTGTGAAAATAGGTCTGGTTCTGGTTCTGGTGATGGATTTTGGGCACTGATGCTCAGAGCGTGGGGATCTGGGCGGAGTGGGCGAGCGGGTACCAGGGCCTCGCAGGGCTCCTCCACCTGTCGCTGCTGCTAGCTGACCTGAAGGTGGGGAGGGACTCCCCAGGGACAAGACAGATTAATCCCCATGCTCCACTGTCCTCCTCAGGCCCTTACTGACCTTTGGGTAGAATTTTAAAACTGGAAACAATAGCTTCTCCCCACCTTGGGACTTTTTTCCCCTAACCAGCCTCACACTGACTGAGAGAATTCCTACAGGGGAAACTGATGTACATCGTTTCTCACACAGACTGTACCTGCCTCCTTATAAGTACTTTATTTCCCAAAAGCCATTCCTATAAACTGTCTTATCATTTGCCAATGCTCTAGACCATCTGCCAGAGCAAGCCCTTGCCGGTAACTGGGCTCTTCTGTTTATGTTTCCACTTACAGCTGTTAGTCTGGCTTATCTCCTATCAGGTTGTGTGTGCTTCACTCTCCAGGCTCCACGCAGTCCCCAGCAGACACAGCCGTCCGGTTGCCCACCTACAGGTACGATGTATGCACCTTTCTACCCTAACCCTGTAAATATGAGTTCATGGCTAGATCTGAAGCTTGCTTGCTGTAAGAGATTTTCTATAATCAAAATAGCAAAAATTTAGTTCTTCTTCTGTCTTTTAAAGAAAACTATACATTAGGCATACAGAGTACAAATTACACATTTACACAGTGAAACTGAATGAACAATAACTACATGCAACATCACTGACTTTTATCTACAATATTGATTGATAAAAGCAAATTCCAAAAGACAATGCGGGCCACTGTATTTATGCTAAATTTCAAAAAGGAAACTAAATATCAGTGGGACGCCCTAAGCCATACATGTCCATGCTCGCGATCAGAGTCCATCCCTCTGGACATGATTCGTATCCATCCTTTCATTTCCCTGGCACCTAGCTAATGGAGACCAGGTAGAACTGGTCTCACCAGGGTCCCTGGTCCAAGCTTCTTCCACTCCTGGTGTCTGGGAAACATGTTCTTCCCCACAGAGCCTCCATTCGGGATCTTTCTAATGGTTCCCAACCCCAGTGCATCCATTCCTACCTTTCAGACACCCAAAGTTCTTCAGTGATTACCATTGTCACACACATCATTTCCCAAGGACAGAATATGTGCCCAATCCTGCACTCAAGGTTCTATGTCCTCAGACTTGGAGCGCTCCTCCACATCATGGTCCATTCTGTAGTCTTGGAACCCCCTCCCATCTTAGAAATGTTGTGCATTTCAGAAACTAAGTCCAAAGAGAATTTGTATTTTTCAGGATGGTGCCTTAAAAATCAACTCATGATATCTACCACTTTCTCCAAAATCAGGATTTAAGATTCCTTTGGAGCCCTGAAATGTTTCTGGACAACAGACCAATAACCATCTGTTTCCAGACTTTCCTGAAGACAAGCCAAAAGAAAACAGCTTTCATGAGTACCGTAAATTACTGGGATTAGAGGAAACAAAGCATTTCCTGATAGTGAAAACTAAATAATTGCACATAAGAACAAGACAGGTTGGAGAGTCTCTGGAATAAGGATACTAAACATCTTGATGAGGCAGAGTCTTCTAAATTATGTTTTCTCTTGCACTGAATTCATTTCAAGTTCCTTCCAGAAACTCAGATGACAAAATAATTCTCTTCTCCTCCAACTTCTATGGCTTCAACTTTGTTTTGCTGATTTACTACTTCAATTTATTTGTTTTCCTGCTACCAAAATCTCTTGAATTTGAACAGGCTTGACATTTCTTTGGGGAAAATATTTTAGGTTTTACCTCCCATCTTTAGCAGTGTGTGTGTGTGTGTGTGTGTGTGTGTGTGTGTTTATGCATGTATATATTCTTACCTATCATCCTAATTCTTTATTTCCTCACTAAGAATTACATGCATCATCTTCTCCTTCAAGTGTGAGCTTGAGGTCTTAAGCCTTCTGAATAGAAGCAGCTCCATGAACAGGAAATTGAATGGGTATTTTCAGGAAATGTCATGGGCTTCAGGTCCTCGGAGAGGTCCAGGTGTGCTGGTTTCTGTGCAGTTTGCATTGGTGGACTTTCTTCCCATGATGGGCTCCATCGAGAGGATCTGCAACCCGAGATTCCAGGCCTTGCTCCAGGCAAGAAGGCTCCGATGGCCGCTGGGACCTGCTTCTGCCATCCAGAACCAGTGAGCAGTGGTGGGGTTAGGTCTTCCTTCTTAGTGGAGGTGTCCTGAGGCACACACCATCCCTGAGGGGAGTGAGTACAGAAATGTCGAAGCGTTATTGCATAAATTTATTTTCTCCAAAAAGTTTAAATTCCTTGGGCTTCAATAGAAGACCGTGAACAGTAGCTGGATTCGTGGGTTTTAATTTTTAGCTCAGGGGGTCTAGTGTTGTCTGGTGTGATAGAAGGAAACAAAAATTATATAAGAATATACAATACCACAAGAGAATCATAAGATTTTAAACGCACAGTGTGATCAAAATATAAAGTGAATTTTTAAATTTTATTACGGTAAAAGACACATTGTCGTGAATCGCCCTCAAAATCCTCCCCCTTGCTTTGAACGTATATATCCCATCATTCTTGCCATTTTCTGAAGCATTTCTGGAAGTCCTCTTTCCTGAGTGTCTTTATGAGGTGTGGTCAAAAATATGGTGACTGCTGCTGCAGCGTGCCGTTCAACAGAAAGACAGCTCATAAAAACATCGCTGTGTCTTCGTCCGCCTTATTCACCAAATCTGGCACCATACAACTTCTGGTTCTTCCCCGAAGTTGAAACGACCACAAAATGTTTTGAGTTGATTGAGGACATAGGGGTAGCCACAGCAGCACAGCTAAAGGCACCCATAAAAGAGGACTCCAGAACTGCTTCAGAAAAGCAGCAAGAACGACGGGATATGTGTGTTTGAAGCAAAGAAGAGGATTTGGGGGGATTTAATGGCAATGTGTCTTTTACTGTAAAAACTTTTAAAATTAAACATTCACTGTATTTTTATCATATCTCGTGTGTGTGTGTGTGTGTGTGTGTGTGTGTGATCTCCCCACCTTTAAATCCCAAACTACCAGATATCTGTTGTGTCCTCCTCCCACGTGGATTACCCTCCTGGTAAAATATTCCAGGAAGGCGTCTAAGGGGCCGCCTGTGGCCAGGATAGAGTCCAAAGGTGATGGAAGGGCTTAGCTGCTTTCTTGCTTCCGGTTCGCCCCCTTCCCCCGGAGGGGACAGAGTTGTGAACGGTGGCTTCTGCCTCTTTCAGACCGCCTTTGAGGCTGCAGAGCCTCACCTGACTTTCAGAGAGAGGGGGAGGCGACAGACTCGTTCCTCCTTCCTTCCGGCGCTGTCCCCAGACCCGGTCCTGGGGTGGCGGAGGCGGAGAGGCCGGAGAGCTGCCCAGACCCGGAGAGAGCGAGAAGCAGACGCCCTGCCAGGCCGAGAAGCTCCACCTTCGACGGAGTAAGGGTCTGGGGGCTGCTGGGCTGACGGCTGCTGGGGCGCGGGCAGCTGCCTTCTGGCGGGGGCTGGACTGCAGAGCTGCGCTGGCGGGCGTGGCGCTGTCCGAAGCCCCGGTGCTGAAATGGGCCGCGATCCCGCGGGGGGCAGCGCACGGGAGCCAGGGCAGGCGGCGGCCCCCGCTCCCACGCCTGGCACCCCACACACCCCAGTCTGGCTCAAGGATAAGAACCCTCCGTGTGCCTCAACTCCGCCGCCCTCCTTTTTACTCACGCCCCGCACCCGCGCTGGCCGAGCCCGCCAAGCCGTCGGGGCGGAGGCGGCTGGGGACAGGGACGGGTCCAGCCGCATGTCCTCGGCCCGGGGGCTCCTCTCTCAGCCACACTGAGCCCAGAGGCCGCGCCTCCGCTGCCGCTAGGTGGGGAAGGGGCTCTGGGCTGAGGCTGCACAGCGGCTCCCTGAATACACGCTGTTGCTCGGGACAGCGAAGCCCAGGACTTGAGGGGTCGGGGCACCCTGGGTCTTCCTCTACCGGATCCTATTCATGCTGGGGATCCAGTGAGACAGGTGGACCGAGGAGGAAGCAATTAAACTTCTGAGGAGTGAGCGCTTTCTTGTTTAATGGTAAAATCACACCCCCAGCTTGGCTGCGGGGGCTTAACGCAAAGGGACCATGAAAGGGCAGCAGGCGCTCTGATCCTCTGCAATCCGCTAATCGGACCAATGCCGGGTCTCTGTCCTCAAGCTCCTCTCTGGGCAACCCAGCCCCAGCCCATCCCTGGCATCCCCCAGGTGGCCCAGCGCAGGGCCCTGTGCTCAGGCTACCCCGGGGCTAGGGCTGGGGCTGGGGCTTGGGGCTGGGTTGGAGCTCGGTTGGGGCTCGGTTGGGGCTGGGGAGTGAAAGTGGAGGGCTGTTTCCTTTTTCTCCCTTGGACTCACCCTACATTGTGCTGTTGTTTAAACTCCATCCCTCTGAGGGCCGTTATCTCTGGCTGGAGGTGACCTGTGGCTGAGGAGAAAGAGACCTAGAGCAGAGGGATCTGGAGTCCGCTGCCCATCCTATTTGTGCTCTGCCTGGGCAACTTGTCCTGGGGAGCTAGATAGCCCGATGGCAAACATCTTTCATAGGGATGAAGTTGGGGTCTGCAGCACAGACACTGGTACCTAAAACCCCTGGGGACTACCCCACCACCTGCGTTCAGACGACACCCCACAGTGGGCATCTCAGACCTCCACCCTTGACCTTCTCTGTCGATGATCTATCTTCTGACTCACTCTTTTGTTCACCGTCTGGGTGTAGTGGTCACCATTTGTGGGATGCTTTAATACCCCCTAAGTGAGAGAGCAGGGGCTGGGGTGAATGGCACACCTTTCTGGTGACTGATACAAGCACTCTATCAATTTCTCTGGGACTTTAGCCAAGACTACACATGCCCCTTGCCTTTGATGCACCTGTTTTTATGCCTTTTCAGTCCTAACTTACAATCTCCCAGCAGTAACTGTGATGGTTAATAATGAGTTGCCATGGCAACCACTTTCCAGTCACTATGGTACCCAGGATGTAAACAGTTAGGAGCCACCTAGGCTCTTCTCTAGTTCTGTCAGTTTCCTGCAGACATGGGGGAAGCGTGGCAATGACCAGATTCCAGAGTCTTTCTCTAGCAGGCCCCTTCTTTTCCCTCCCCTTCCCATCTCAAACCAACCACCTGGACCCCCAGGCTGAGATGGACTAAACTCTTTTCTCCATTCCCCCATTACACACACTGGACTCAGGGGGGTGAACGGTTTTCCCTCTGATCTAATTCATGTGAGTTGCACACTGGATACTCCTGAGTACAAAGTACAAAGCTAAGTCCAGTGGGAGACACAGAATTAAATTAATTAAACAGGCACAGTCCCTGCCTTCTGGGGCCTCACAGTGTAGTGTAGGAGTCAATTTAAACACACATGAGCCAGGCTATCCTCTGGACTGAAATAGAGGTGACAATGCCTTGAGAGTAGAGAGAGGGAGGGACTGACTCCTAGCCAAGAAGGGACCCTGACAAGTCCTCCTGGATTTGAAACCTGAAATCATCTGGTGAGGATGAACGAAAAGATCTCTCCAGACAGTACTAGCAAGATAAGGATGTGAGGATTCATCAGGAGAGGATGGACCCCACTGGGGTCCCAGACTCGGCGTCTCCGAGGCTTAGGCCATTGCTCATGCAACATCTGAGGTAATGGGATTTAGGGGTCCTGCATCATGGGAGGAGTCCACTGGCCAAAGCCTGTCTCTCAGCCCACGGCTGGCCTGGAGCAGAGGAGGCTGGGAAATACAGGAAGCACAGAATGAACTTTGTGAGCACTCTCTACCAACAGATAGCAAAAGAAAACTCATGACACTCAAAAGTGTGAGGAATTTGGTTTAGATGGAGTTGATGTGAAAAGCCAGAAAGTGAACAGCCTGGGGAGTCACACCAAAAAAGGGGGGCTGTAAACTAGAGAAAATAAGCAAGCTCTGCAAGTTTCTGAGAAGAGAGGCATGATTTGAACTATCTTTTAGAGAGATCCTGGGTTTACTCTGGAAGCTTCATTCATTCTCCTATTCATTCATCCTACTACCTCCTAAGTGCCAGGCACTGGATAGAGTGCAGAGGTGAGAGACTCCCTGCAGAAGGGAGCTAAGCAAAGGGTGCTATTTCAACAGTTCCAGGAGAAGGACCAGGGCCTGGACAAAGGTGGGGACACAGCTGAAGAGGACAGGAGCTGCCTCTGTCTGGTTCACCACAAAACACCCCCTGCCTGGCAGACACCCTGGCACTTGATTAATATCAGTCCATTTCTGAATGAGTGAGTGGGTGGGAGGGAAGAGAAGAAATGGTCAGCTTATTGGTGCAGTAATTGACACTACTTGGTGATGTTGGATTGGGGAGCGAAAATGCTCATAGTTAGCTGGGTGACCAGTTGGCTTTGGGTATCACTCATGGCGTTAACCGAGTAGGCAGGAAGCCATGCTTGGGGGTCCTTCAGGGGGACAGTAGGCAGGAAGCCATGCTTGGGGGTCCTTCAGGGGGACAGTAGGCAGGAAGCCATGCTTGGGAGTACTTTGGGGGGACAGTAGGCAGGAAGCCATGCTTGGGAGTACTTCGGGGGGACAGTAGGCAGGAAGCCATGCTTGGGAATACTTTGGGGGGACAGTAGGTAGGAAGCCATGTTTGGGAGTACTTTGGGGGAACAGTAGGCAGGAAGCCATGCTTGGGAGTACTTCAGGGGGACATAGTTATATTCAGGACAGTTTTGCTGCCAGGAAAACTCTTCCTTGGACATACAGCAACCTTTTTTATCTTCCTCTGTAGGGTTCACATATTTCACCTTGAACTATAATAATGCCATGTAAGGGTTAAACAGGCTTTTGTTCCCCAGCTCTGCCATTGGGTGACTTTGAATAAATTATTTAGTCATTGTAAATCTCAGCTTCTGCACATGTAAGTTGAAAGCGATTGTTATAATATCCGCTTCATTGTGTTGTTGGGGGATTAAACGAGGTAACTGAAGCAGATTCCTTAGTATAGTGCCTGACAGGTGACAAGGGCTCAAAGTTAGATGTGACCATCTTATGATTTCCTATGATGGCAAAGGATTACTTTTGTAATCACACCCTGAAAGTTAAAAAGAAAAGCCCCACTTCACCCCCTGCGCTTGCTGCCAAGCCTGGTGAAGTTGATGCTTGGAGAAGGGAGGGAGGTCCCGGGCCAGCCTCACTGGGGCAGGAAGGACAGATGGTTCTAGAAACAGCACCTGCGGGATTGGCTGCAGAGATTTCGATTCCCCAGCTCTGGCAATCTCAACCCAAACAGCTGAATCTTATTGCAAAGCATTAATTTCCAAACCGAGTGCACTCAGACCTGAGAAACCCAGAGTCCCACTCGTGAGTCAGCCCTGGAGAAGACACTTTCAGGGCATGAGCCCGGCCTCTGCTTCCTTGGTTGAGTAACGTAATTGATCATCTCGGTCCAATGTCTGTGCATTCTCTCCCACCCCAAATCCCTTTTGGTTCTTGGGAACAGTGTTCGTTTTTCTTCCCAGGCAGGAATTGAAAATTTGCAGCTGGCCTTATGAAGCTTCTGTCTGCTCATGTTACACAATGCTGGGCGGTTAGAAGAGGGAGGGTCTACCTCGCAACCATGAGATTTCTTTGGGAAACAGCACTCGATCCTCCTAACCCAGACTCAGTACCTCCTGCTTGGTCCAGTCACCTTCCTGAGTTTAGGACAGTCTACACTGCATTCTGCAGAGAAGAGAGAATGGAATTCTGACCTCCATCTCTCCTCCTCATCTCCTAGCTCAGCCCTGAGCACAGGTGGACACGCCTTCATTGTCAAACACCTGAGATGCCCTCTGGGACCTTCCTGGGGCAGGTAGGGGAAGATATGATACTTACTGGTCCCAGAAATTGGTCTTGTTTCTTGAGAGGTGGGGGGGTTAAGCCTGCAGGACTACAATTAGGTTAATTCTGGCTAATTAGATTGCCCTGGCTGCGTGAACTGCGTGCCTCAGTTTGCTCCTCTGTGAAATAAAGACAGTAATACACTTCTCATAGGATTACCGTGAGCATTAAATGAGATGATACTTGTAAAAAGTTGTAGAGCAACAGGTGTGATGGTGCACACCTGTGATCCCGGCACTTGGGAGGCTGAGGCAGGAGGATCACCATGAATTTGAGGTCAGCCTTGGCTATGTAGTGAGTTTAGTGCCAGCCTGAAATACATAGCAAGACCCTGTCCTCTCTCCCCCCAAAAAAGGTTGTAGAACAGAGACCCACATAGCCTAAGTCCAAAAAAATGTCATTATGAGTCACACACCTGTCATCCCAGCAGGAGGGTGAGGGAGGCTGAGGCAGGAGGATCACCATGAGTTTGAGACCAGCCTGAACTACAGAGCAAGACGCTGCCTCAAAAAAAAAAAAGCCATGATGATGATGATGATGAATGTGCTGTTTTGACATTTTTCTTTATCACATTTCTATTTTGTCAGTTCCTTATAGCAGATATTGTGAGTTTTGCTTCAAAGAGTTTTAATTTTAGATTTGATATTGCTTCCCTTTAAAGATGTAATTCAAATGCCACCAAAGTCACCCATTTAAAGTACACTGCTTCTTTAAGTGTATGGATAGCTTTGTAACCATCACCACGACATAGTTTTAGAATTTTTCAGTACCCCGAAAAGAAGCCTTGTATTCAGTAGTGGCCACCCACCCCCATCACGTCCCCCTCTCCTGCAAGGGGCAATCACTACCACCCTCCACCTTTGTGGATTTGCCTGCTGAGCACATTTCAGGGCTCTGACATCATGCAGCCCCGTGTCTGGCCTCCTCCACACAGTGCAGTTGGAATTGGATTCTTTCCCACTGGAGGGAATGTCCCATCCAGGCAGCATCCCTCTGTATGGATATACTGCACTCATTTATCCATTTGTCAGTCCATTGGATATTTATATCCAATCTATGAACAAGACATGTCTTTCCATGGATCTCTTCTTCAAGACCGTGCTCACCATCTTTCAAACATGACTAAATAAGACCACTCATGCTGTCTTTCAAGTGATTTGCCTCAAACAAAAGTTTCAGAGTTTTTCCTCTACCTAAACCTGGCATTGCTTGAAATCACTAGGTGTAGTTATGTCCATGTCATGGGCTGGCTCACGGGACTCAGAGTGGCTACGGTGTCCAGCTTGGAGAATGTCCCTTCCACCCTGAGGTTCTCAGGCTGGAAGAGGAAGAAGAGAAAGGCCGTGTGCAGCGTGCTTTAGGAGCGGCTCCAGGGCATGCGGACCTGTGGGCATGACCGACTTGCGTTTGATGTTTCATTTGACAGAGATCAACCAGCCTCGTACTGGCTGGCAATTCACTGAGTGCGTTTGCCTGGGCGATGCTGAGGAGGTCGAGTTCTGGGTGACTGGAGTGGGTGAGGCCCAGGGAACTAGGACTTCTGAGAAGATGAAGACCCAAGTGCTGAAAGCGAGCAACTCGGGCTGGAGGAGGCTGCGGCAGCAGCTGGGTGCCTGTCTGTCGAGCTCCCGGCTCCGCTGACTGGGCTTAGCTTGGTTGTCATGGCTTTGTGTCCAGCCGCTGCACATTGGTGAGTCTCATCACCAAGGCGGATGGTCGTTCTGAAAGACGCCCACTAGGCTGGAGTAGGCATGCTGGGCTCTAGCGCCTCTGATGTCTGCACAGCATTCAAAGCTTGGGAAATGAAAATGTGTCAAATTGCATCAGGACAAGTTTTTGTGGTTACACCACACAAAAAAAAGACAGAGCAGCAACAATACTTAATGAATATAAGGGATTATTCACTCATCACGAGCAAGGAGGAAGGTGTTTTCCAGAAGCACGGGTTAGTGAGAGCAAAAGGCTTCACAAGCTTGACATCTTTGTTGCTTACCTGCTGTCTCCATCATGAGTTCCCAACCATTTTCAAGTGGGTTGGAAACTTCTAGTGTGGCTCATTCGCGGATCATTGTGAAGATTGGATGAGTTAAGATGCATTTTAAGTTATCAGAATAGAAAGAACAAGGGCTGGGGATTTAGCTCAGTGGTTAGAGTGCTTGCCATGCAAGCACAGGGCCCCGCGTTCGATCCTCGGCACCAAAATAAATACATAAATAAATAAATGAGTAAGTTTAAAAAAAAAAAAGAATAGCAAGAACAGAGCCAGTCACAGACTAAGTGCTCAGTAAATACACTGCTGTGGTTATCAGCATCATCCTTATGACTATGCACTGTTCCTCCTCCTTTTATGCCACACATTTGTGTGTGTGTGTGTGTGTGTGTGTGTGTGTGTGTGTATGTTACTGGGGATTGAACCCATGGCCTTTGCAATGAGTTATATCCCCAGCCCTTTTTTGTTTTTCATTTTGAGACACAATCTCACTAAGTTGCTAAATTGCCCAGTCTGGGCTCAAAATTGTAATCTTCCTGCCTCACCCTCTCTGAATGCTGAGATTACAAGCATGTGCCACCATACCCAATCCACACATTATGACCTCTTATACTGTATGTCTATGCTGGACATTTGGAGAATAAAATATTTAAGGAAAAGAAAATAGGTTTTGCCTTCAAGGCTTTCGGAGTTAATAAAGGAACAAGAAAAATACAAGAAGGCCTGGAACACACGTGGGCCATGTTAAGTGTCTCCTCTAATCAGGTGTCCAGGCCAATGAGGAAGACAAAGATAAACATCAGAGTGCAGAAGTCTCAATCCAAGTCCCTCGAGGTGCACAGCGCAAGGGCTGACATGCGGCTAATGTTCAAGGAACAATGTGATTGTGTCTCACCTGGGAAGCCTCCTCAGGACTCCTTGAGACAGATCTGGTGTTTCCTCCCTAATCCACATTGCCCCCCATCCCACTTCTACCTCTATTTCCACACCTCTTAGCAGTGCACTACTCCCACCGGGTCACACACCTGTTTCCACCCCCTGCATTTTGTGGGCTCAGACAGAGACCTATATTCTTCATCTCCGTAAGCCTCAGGGCCAGGTACAGTGCCTAGGACGTATCACTAGAGAGTCAATAAAAGTGCTTGGGGGAGGGAGGATACATCTGATGTAATCATGTAAGGAAAATGGCAATTGTCTGAAGGTTGTGTTGTTCATTCTGCTCAAGTCCTAAAGAATACACTCACTTGGGAGAGGCTTGCAAACCTGCCTGCAGGCCACTGCAAGGTCATCTTTGGGGCCAACAGGATGCATCTTCTTGCTGTTCTTGGAAATTAAAATTATGTTTGTGCATTTCTAATCTCCTGCAGTGGACATGGCAAACAAAACAAAACAAACCACAATGTGGGCCACGGACACAAGCCTCCCTCCCTTCATTTGCAAAATCAGCATCATTTCAACCTCTTGTGGCTCCGGGAGATTATGAGCACTGCATATGAAGTGTGGAAGTGCTTCACAATATCTCAGCTGTGATAAGCCCCTTCCCAAAATAAAAACAAGCTGGAGCCTGGACAGGGGCATGCATGCGGGTTGCTGACTTGGGAACTGACTTCCGGGAGAGGCACAGGGGTCTTAGAAGAAGGCAGAAGGGAAGACGAGGGAGCAAACCCAATGCGCATCATCAAGTGTACACCACGCTGGTCAGTGAGGGTCTCTCCAAGGAGCCTGTAGAATGCACCTTAGAACTCTCTCCTGGAGGAATAGGAGAGTGTACACCTGTTATAATTGGGATCTGAAGTGTCCCCTAAAGACTCTCATGTGGAAGGCTTGGTCCCTGGCACAGCACTGTTCAGAGGTGGGCTCTGGGGACTGGATCGTGGGGCTCCAGCCCATCGGACCCAACAGATCAATCCACTGAGCGCTTCATAGCTGCACAGGCTATTGGAAGGTAGTGGAGTGTGTAGGAGGCGGGGCCTCGTTGGAAGAAGTGGTCACTGGGGTGCGTGCCCTGGAAGGGCACTTCTTGTCCCTGGCCCTTCCTTGCTCTCTTTGTTTCCTGGCTGCCATGAGATGCAGTAACAACAGAACCACACAACCACGGACTGAAATCTCTAAAACCACAACAAAATACACCTGGACTCCTTTAGATTGCTGTTCTCAGCTATCTCATCACAATGACAAAAGGCTGACAAGTACAACACCTTCTGAGTCTGCTTCAACTGGTCCAGGTTGCCCGCAGGTGCTATTCTCCAGCAGTTCTGGGTGTGCACTTGTGTCAAAATGGCCAGTGCGATTGGAGCACACGTGTCCTGGGTGACACAGGGATTGGTCACAGGGCGATCAGTCCACAGAATAGCTAAGGCAAGGAGCTCCTGGGTTATCCAGCATGCAACTTGCTGCCATAGTAACGGTTGGACTGGAAGATGGGCAGGAAGCAGAGAGCTAGAGATGACCTTTACATGGACGAAGCTAAGACACTGTTAAATCAAACATGCTCCTCCCTCCTGTTGTGATAAACACACCTTCATAATGACCTTGGCAGACTTACCTATTTCAAGCAGTGGAGATGGGTTGGGATCCAGCTGAGCCAACAGCTGCTCTTGAGTAACGTGGGGTGTGGGAGCTGCGCAGGGCAGGGCCCTCCGTGGAGTCACTCCGGGGCAGTGCTCCGGGCTCCTTACTCTGACCTCCCTTTAGATGAACAATTAATTTAGTCCCACAATTAACTTAATTAACTTAGAGGGAGCCACTGACTATGTAGAGAAAGTGTTGTCTTTCTCTGGAGTGGTCTCCACTGACATTTGACACAAACCATGTGGCCACTCCAGAGAACTAGTAGTAGACTAGCTATGTTAGTGAAAGCAGTCTGAGAATTTATTTTCCAGTTGGAAAATAAAGTTACAGAACTGGCCAATCACACCAGCCATGCCCACCCATCAGCTGCCTTTGCTCCTCCATCCAAGGGACTCCTTGCAGGGTTTGCTGAAGGGAGAGTATTCAGGGTCAGATTTCTGGCACAAGGAAAAGGCCACACCAACAAGTTTTATCTGTTGGGCAAGCTATCTACTGGACATCTCTGAGCCTCAACTTGGTCATCTATAAAAAAGAAAAATGTCACAAATGCCTCATTAGGCTACTGTGGGGATTAAAGGAGATGGAGTATAACTGGGCTTAGCATCTTGTGTAAAGGTTTTATGAATGTCAAGTATTGTTACTTTTTTCACACTTTGTTTTAAAACAGAATTCAGGAGAGCTACTAAAATATGTGCCAAATTATAAGATTAAAAATAAAGAAACGAGGTCTGGTATGGTGATGCTGGCCTGTGATACAGATACTCGGCAGGCAGAAGCAGGAGAATGGCAAGTTGGAGACTGGCCTGGACGAATTAGCGAGACCCTCCTGAAAATAAAAACTAAAAAGGGCTGGGGATGCAGCTCAGCACTCTCTAGATTCATTCCCTAGCACCACAAAAAAAAAAAAAAGACAGAGAGAGAGAGAGAGAGAGAGAGAGAGAGAGAGAGAGAGAGAGAGAGAGAGGGAACATCACAGGATCCCAGAGAAGCGTAAGGGTTTGGCTTCCGCTGGGCCGCTCATTCATTCATTCATTTGTTCTTTCAGCACTGGGCTCTGGACAGCTCCTGGGCAAGGACTCATCTGCAAAGCAGTGAAACATCTTGCTTGTGCCTCAGGCTGAGAACCCCAGAGAGGGCAATGAAGATCCAGCTCGGCAGGAACTAAGGGAGGGCACGAAGGAGGGTGTGTGTGCCCGAGCTCGCCTGGCAAGGCCACGTGGAGCAGCCCTCGTCCACAAGGACCCGCGTTTGCAGGCATCTCCCTGTCCTGACCGTGCACCTGCTTCGTGTTCATGGAGTGACTGTGATAAGCAAGAAGATGGCCAAGGTCAACACCCAGTACTCCCAGCCTCCCTTGGCCCGAGCGAAGGCTGTGGACAGAGATCTCGATTGTGCTGAAAATGGCCTCAGCAGGTAAGATGGACTCTTTTTTGTGCGCCTGTCACATGTGAATTGCAGAGCGACTCTAGACTGTTAGGGGAGACTGCCTTAGCATTGCCCGGCCATGGGTTGGTAGCCAGGTACTTACCCCGTTGTTGCGGACGAAACTACCATAAAAATATCTCCAGGCTGCCACACTTTGCCTTGCATGCCTTAAACATGTCCCAGACGCTGCACCAGCCCCTGCCCTGGACACTGCCCTTCACTTCCAGGACAGCATCAGGATTCAGGCCGAGCTCATGGGCCTGTACGGTGAGCAGGTGGTTCCTTACCAGCCAAGCAGTCAACCACATCGATGACATCCTGACTCAGGCAGCCACATGGAAATTGGGGCCTTGAATGCTACTTCTAAATTACTAGTAGACCTTGAATGTTGCTTTTGTCCTGCCTACATTGAATTGAAATTTTCTCCCTGCTGTTTAACTTAAATGGATGTTACCTGATGGTCCAGAATACGCAGTGGGAGCCCTCTGTCCCCACAGCCCTCGTCCCTCATTTCTTCTCACTCTCCTGCGTGCGGCACTTCCCCTCTCAGATGCACACTTGTGTTTTCCTCTACCTGTCTGGGTTCTTGGTCCCAGCACCTCAGCAAACACTGCTAACAGGGGATGGTCAACAATCCCCAAGAGACTGAGTCCCCATTAGTGAAAATTTATGTAGCCCTTGTACTCCACCTTCTGAGATTTGGGCAAAGAAAATCTCCAAGCACCCGACAGATTTTTATTTCTTCCAGCCATTAGAAGCTGGTTCTGGGACCCCAGGAAGCTGCCTGTGACTTTGGGGGCATCAGAAAATTCCCTCCTACCCAAGCATGTCCCTCTAACTGGCCTTCTGTAAATTCCTGTGGCCTGCCGCTAGGGACAACTTCCTATAGGTTAACACACTGCCCCCCTCCCTTTTTTTTTTTTTTTTTTACTTATGTAATTGGTTTTTTTTATTTTTTTTATTTTTTTTTATTTTAAACCAAGAACATGTATTGGTACATTCTTCATACAATGGTCTCATTCATTACAATTATTCTGTACCTATACATGATATATCTTGGTTCTCCTCCCTCTCCCCCACCCCTCCCCTCTGCTCCCTCCCTCCCTATTTACAGCAGGTTCATTTATCATTTTCCATATTTTCTCTTTCCCCTCTCTTTCCCCTGTTGCCTTTCTGCTTTTCCCCTTCTTTCCTTCTAGTACTCCTCTCCTCTGCACACCATCTTCCTTTTATATAATATCTATTACACATCTTTGTCCTTATTTACAGTTATGGTTTCTCATATCAGAGAAACAATTCGATGTGTGCTCATGAGTGTCTGATTTATTTCACTTAAGAGTATGTTCTCAAGGAACATCCATTTATATATGAATGACTCTAGTTTGTCCTTTTTTATGGCTGTGTAGTGCTCCATTGTATAGAAAAACCACATTTTCTTCAGCCATTCGTTGGTTGTTGCACTGCCCCTTTTTTGAAAGAAAAAGGGACACTGTTAGAACACTCACCTCTCCTAAAATCTTTGTATGTGTTAATAGTTTTTTCCCCATAATAAGCTCCTCTTGAAGGGGAACCCTGACAAGGGGGTTGGATGTCAGGGGAGAAAAAGCCCCCACTTGCCCTGTAGTGATCCCAGGCTGCAGGCTCCTGGGTCCAGCGGGGAAAGCACAGAAGCTGCCAGGATCAGGGTTATTTTGAAGCAAATTGGACCTTTTTCCCAATGACCCTTTTACCTGGAGGAGCAAGAGTCAAGCTCTCCATGGAGGGTCAGATTCCCTGGGGCAAAGAAGGCAGCGGGGAGAGATACGGTGTTTGGACAAAATACATCTCTGTGTTGAAATTCGTGCCAATTAAGATTGAGGGTCAGTAATCCCAGTCTGCGAGAGCCTGAGGCAGGAGAAGTGCGAGTTCAAAGGCAGACTGGGCTACTGAGTGAGACTTGTATCAAAAAACAAAAATTAAAACAAGAAAGGAAACAAGGAAGGAAGGTAGGAAAGAAGGAAGGATGGAAGGAAAGAAGGAAGGGAAGAGAAAGAAAAAGGAAAAGAAAGCTTCTGGGGTAAATACCTGGACTTTGTGTGCTGCAGTATTCGCCACGGTTTAATGATATCAGGAAGCCGACTGGAGCTGTGTGCTGTGTGACCCTTTGCTAAGTGTCGCCAGGAGAAAGGACCTGCCGTGTCTGGGTTCCTGAGACATCCCTGTCCATGCCCTAGCCCAATCTTTCACGAAATCGAAGGCCCAGTTTTCTCTTTCTCTTTATTAATTTCCTGGAGTTATGTTCCTAAGGAAAGTCATAAGGAAAGATAAAAATGCTTCCTTTGGATAAGAAAATTTTACACCCTGAAAATACCACAAATAAAACAAGTTGCTTTTCTTTTCTGCTTAGCCCTGCTGATTTGACTCAGTTATCCAGGGGCTGCTGGGTGTAGTGGCACACGCCTGTAATCCCAGCACTCAGGAGGCTGAGGCGGGAGGATTGCTGTGAGTTTGAGGCCAGCCTGGGCTACACAGTGAGTTTAAGGATAGCCTACATGGTGAGACCCTGTCTCAAAAATTTTTTTTTAGTGTAATCAATTATCTAGAAGCTGTCTGGCATATTTTTGAAGAAAATGTAATTGAAGGACTAAGAATCTGCTACAGAGAATTGCAGTGAGCACAGAGGGCGCCCTGAAGCCCAACCCCTCTCCCAGCGTAGCTAGTCTGAGTGAGCTCCTGGGCACAGGCAGTTGTGTGCTGTAGAAGAGGCTTGCTCTGTGCCGCTTCCTGGGTGCAGCCCAAGGCAATTATCGCCAGAGAAAACCATTTCAACCTGTTTCTCCCTGAACAAAGACTCGGAAACCCATCGGCTTCCCTGGCGGTCACACATGGCCAGTGGCAGCAGATTCAAATCCTTCGAGTTCCTCGGGGTTTGGGAGGAGGAAAAGGAAAATAAGGTGTCATATTCTCTGGCCTTGTGCTGAAAGGTCACCTCGGTTTACTCCGTGTCCCCAAAGTCACCAGACGAAGGCACCAGATGCTCTGGAGTGTGAAGTTAATTACCAGCTCCAGTTCTCAAGGGAGACTCTGTCCTCACCCAGTGACAGAGGACACAGGAAACTGTCACCTTCCGACATTAATTCCTCTCTACAAACAAACTCCTGAACTGAGCATTGCCAGGAGGCGACACCCATGTGTCTTTCAGAGGAGGCACGGTACGGCACCGCGGGAGTTCGTCCTGTTCTTGCTGACGCCCGGTCTGGGCCCCGAGCCTGTACCAGGAGGGGCAGCTTCAGGGGTCTTGGCCTGGTCCGCTCATCCTACAGGGACTGAGGTCGGCCCCTGAGCCAGCCACAGGGCCCCAGACTCTCCCGCCTCCCTGTTTCCCTGGACGCTTCCGGCTTCCCGCTCTACACTGATTGCCAAAAATTTCTCCCTTTTTTCAGAACCTGCATCTCCTTGAGGCCTCAGGTGTCACCTGAGACACTCAATTCCTCTCTTCTCTTTCCGTCTCCACTCCAGCTGTTGGGTGAAGTCCGTTTCTCTGAGAGCTAACTATAGTTAGACATCACTTAACAACAGGGAGATTTTCTGAGGAATCTGTTGCTAGGCGATTTCATCATCCTGCGATCAGAGTGAGACATTAGTAAGAAGTGACGGGGATTTTTCAGTTCCACTATACTCTTTGGGACCACTGTCACACGTGTGGTCCGCTGGAGACCAAAATGACTTTATGCAGCATGCGACTGTAATTGGGTGTTTTGTAAATATCTCCAGGCATTCAAGGAGGGTAAGTAAGACACCGAAGCAAAAAGAAAGACATCGATTTGGCAGAATTTCAGGGTTCAAGAAACAGTTAGGGAGACAATGCCTGGGGAAGAGAAGGTCTCCTTGTGCCCCCTGATCGTACGTCGTAGAAGGCTCCCTCTGTCCTTCAGGAGGGCTAAGTGCGCCTTTCTGGGACTGGGTGTCTGAACGATGCTGACATCAAGATGAAATTGTCAACTCTCCGTGTGACCCTTCAGTTCAGAGACTGAGTGACCAGGCCACTGACATCCAGCTGACAGGTGCTGGAGGGACTCTAGCCCGGGCTTGCCGGCTCCCCACTCTGCCACCTCCCTGTGGTTGTCACGTTATCCACACACAGTAGCTCTCACTGCCACCAGCCAGTTTGATTTGGAATCCAAGTGGGTTTTGTCCTCCTTGCCTGCCCACCATCTTTAATGTCATGAGCACTGATTCCCTTGCTTCAAATGCAAATAAATCTGGTGCCAGGATGTGCCCACCTGTAAGGAACAGAAACCAGAGTAGGCAGAAATGCCTGGTTGCTGGTGGGGACAGGACACTTTCATCCTCAGGATTGCCTCTGGGTCTCCCAGGCACACATGGTGTGACAGAGCCCCAGCCCAACAGACAGCTGCTGCCCACAGCACCACCGCTGCCAGCTATGCAGGACTTGAGCGATGGACCCCTCATCCCCAGCCACTTCCTCCTGACCTAGGTGCATGAAATGTGCATCCTACCTCTGGTGTAGATAGAAGGTTAGGAGGACATAGGAGCTGCAGCTTCCAGACTGCAGCAGCACCCCCCACCCCAGAGTCTCTCGCATGTTCACAGATGAGATGGGAGTATCCCATAAGGGAGCCGGGAAAGAAGTCAATCGGCCAGTTTGGAAATGTAGAGAGGTGGCCACACCCTGCAGCCAGGCAGATCAGAGCGAGAGCTCTGGTGGCCACAGGGCTCAGTCCTCGGCCATGTCCGGATAACTTCTGTTTTCAACCGTGCCGTGTTTGAGAATACAGAGGGCAGCTTCATGGAGTAGATGGGAAATGGGATGGAATTTCACTGAAATCTCAGCTTCGCTACCTGAACTGGTGACGTCTGGGAAGTCACTTAACCTCTCTAGACTTCCGCTTCCGCTCTCACAGGGTTGCAGTGTGGACTGAGTGGTAAAATGCACGTAACTCTCTCTCTGTAAGCACCAGCAAAGAGTGTGTGGTTGAGACGGTGTTGGGAAGAAAGGCGAGTATGGTTCTTCTGCATCCCGTGGGTCCCACAACATCAAGGAGCACAAGGGAAAGCCTCGTTCTCGATTCCAAAAGACAATTGCACACACACGAGCTCAGCCTGTGGTGTAAGACTTGGGGTTTGGGCTGCTGGTAGCTGGTGGCCACCAAAACCAACAGACTTCCTGGCTCGCCCCCAGGGTCAGCAAGTGGCCTCGGCGTCCCTGCCCAGCCAAGCAAGAACTCAGGAACCCACTCCCAGGAGCACAACTGTGCTGAGGAAGAAACCTGAGCCCCAGGAGCAGTGGCTGGGGGAGCAGGCTTCCGGGCTGGCCTGGAAAACCAGATGTGCCACAGGTGCCTGTCACTGAAGGTGGCTTTGGAACCTGTGTGCTTCCAGCAGGAAAAGTAGCCCTGCTGCGGGAGGCTCCTGCTGGCAGCAGGGCTGTGGAAAGGCGCCTGCCAGGTCCAGGATGGGCGTGAGCTCCGTGCTGGAGTACTGCAGCTGAGCTCCTGGGATTCAAGGACTCTGACTTCTAATCACCCAGCAGGAGAGACTGCAGCTTCGCCCTGATGTTAATTCTTGCCTCCTGCTTCAACCTCCTTGTTAAGAAAGCTGATTAGGCTGGAATAGGCCGCGTGCCGGAATTAATTTGCCTTCCCCGGGCTCCTCTCGCTTGCAGGATGAAGGGCAAATACCCAGGGGCTGACACCCGGTTGGCTTTTCATCAGGCTGATCAAGTTCCACCTTAGGAGGTTTTAAAAGAAAGGCAGAGACTCCCAGACACACTGCCGGGCTTATTCCGGGCAGCTCCACAGGCACCGGGCTCTTGGCCGCTGTCGCACCTGCCCTTGACCCCGTCACACAGGTGAGGTCGCTGCCCCTTAGCTCTGCTTTGCAGGAGACGGAGGTGAGGGTTTTGTATCTAAAAGCAGCCACCCCTGAAAAACATTATAGTGTGTCAGGAGCGTTAGGCCAATTCCACACGGGTATCTGGGGCCTTCCCCTTAACCGGAAGCTCGCAGCGGGCAGCCAGACAAGCACACAGTGACTGCCCAGGAAACAGGGCTGCTGCACACACACCGTGGGACAGGATGGGGAGGGCGTCCAGAAGGAGGCACGTTTGATCCAGGGTAGGATTTCAGCAGGCAAAGATGCACTGGACCAACATCCTCACTGTGGACTCATCCGGGGGAAAGAGTCGCTATGGCTGGAGCCGGCCCACTCCCACCCTCGGTCTGATGGGGACCCTGTCAACTTTTGCTGCTCAGGCCCCCTGCCTTCCTCTAGACACGGACAGTGGCTAGACACGAGCTGCCTTGCTTGGTCAGGCTTGCTGTAAAGAAAGGGTCACAAAGCCGGGCATGATGGTGCACACCTGTAATCTTAGTACTGTGGGAGGCCAAGGCAGGAAGATCAAAATTTCAAGCCCAACCTGGGCACCTTAGTGATTTAGTAAGATCTTGTCTCAAAAAAAAAAAATGCTTAAAAAGTGTGGAGGAGATGGGGGCACAGCTCAATGAAAGGCCCTGGGTTCAATCCCCTGTATCACAGAAAAGAGTCACATTTACCCCAAGATCTGGGTCTGCTGAAGGTGCACAGAAGCGGGGGCCACTTCCCCCGGAAGCAGAGCATCTGTCCATCTCACTCCTGCCTGTGTCAGGAGGGAGACAAGCTTGAAATCAATTTCACGTGCTGCACATTGGCTTTTCCAGGGCCCAAGCTCCTTGTGAGGACGCCGGGACAGCCCCTCAGCAAGGGATCGCCATGGAGACCGGAGGACTGGCCGGACCCAGGCAAAGCGCCTTCATCGGCCCAGGGCCTGCCAGGTAACCACCCAGCCCAGCCCTCAGCTTAGGAAGGGGAGACCGAGGCAGAAAGGAGGTAGAGAGATCTCCAGAAGTCATGCTGGGTGGAAGCGGAGTGGAAGAGTTGGAGAAGCACAGGCCAGAAGTACAGCAGCCTGCAATCTGCCAGTAAGTAATTACCTTCCTCTTGGGGCAGGCGCTTTGAGTGCTGAATCGTCTCAGAAAAAGTTGATCTGAAATTGCTTTAATAAAAATAGGTATTGGAGGACTTGCTTGAAGCTGGAAGAATTCAGAAAAAAGCCCACCAGAGAAGGTGGGAGGAGCAGGCAGGCACCCACACAGGACAGGTGCTCGACAGACATTGGCTCATTACTCCCTCGCACCATTTTTGTTTTTATAAGTGATATAATTTTACACAGGCACATGTTCACCTGTCCTACTTAAAACTGTCACCCCAAAACTTACTCATCTATTAATTCATCATATTTTCCATGGTGGAGGATGCTACTCTGCCATGATTTAGTAACAAGCTGAACGTTTAAGTGATTTCCGGTGTTGTTTAACTAACACAGTGCTGTTGGAATTAAGGCTCTTTGGTTGCCAGGAAGAGAACATCTCCAAATCAGCTCTCATTAAAAGGGCTGAGGCAGGCTGAGGCAGGCTGGCGCAGGGCGCTGGGGTGCGCTAATGACACAGGGAGCCGTGGGGTGGGGGAAGAGGGAGGTGAAGCAAAAGTCTTCTCCCTCATTTCTTAGGGGCTCCCTAAGTCTCTGGTTTTTCTGTATGTCTCCCCTCGTTGGGCTTTCTCTGCTCACACAGGGATTGACAGGCCCAGGACGAAATGGGATCGCCTCACGATCTTGGGTGGAGACACCCAACCCGAGTGGCTCGAAAGGGTGCAGAGGCTGAAGGGCCTGTGGCGGGTCAGCTGTCAGCCCAGGTCCCCTTGGCCAAGGCTGGAGGGGAGAGAGTGACCTTGGTCCCACTGCCTCAGCAGAGGGAGGAAGGGGGAATGTCCAGGTCTCAGAAGTTGGGCTCAGCAGACACCCTAAAATGTCTACATGGCCAGTCACAGCATAGCTGTGTAGGAGGTTTTGTTTTCACTCATTTTTATTGGTTATTCCATTTATTAATGGGTTTCATTTTGGCAGCTTCATCACGTACTTTGATCATCTTCTCCCCCCTCCCGGGGGTTGGGGAGATTCAGTGTGGGCATTTTGCTTTCTAGGTTCTTGCCCAATGTACCCTTTAGCTAAGGACCCCAGAGTGTGATCAGGAACATGACTGAGGTCCAGGGTGCTCGGTAGTGACTTTACTGGGCACCCTGTGGGTGCCAAGGACCAAGGTTGGGTCTCTCCCTGTGCCCCTCAGGCAGACAGGAGAGGCAGGAGTAGGGAGGCTCCTCACAGGCAGCACCAGCTAAGATGAGATCTGGGGACACGGCCGTGACCTCTGGTTCCAGGAGAGGGGCCAGGATAAGTTGCAAAGCAACTTCTACACAAGCCTGGGGAGAGAACTGGAGTTTGTATAAGAAAAACTTGTTAGAACAAGCATCGGGGAAAGAATCTATGTCATGTGTAGATGTTTGTTCCTTTAAATCTTGCTCTGAACTTGACCATCTGAAAACTGTATTGTTTTATTGTTCCTGCACTCAGCAGTCATAGCAAGGAACAGCAAGTAGACACGCTTGCTGTGGCCCATTCAGGGGTCAGGCCCTTGCACAATGAAAAGGACAAAGCCAGAACAAAAATAGTATCCCTTACCGGGGAGGCAGAAGGCAAGGGAACAAAGGGCCCCTACAGAGTGAGGATGCAAATCTGAGCCTCAGGTCCCCTGCCCTGTGCCCTGCTGGTCACCTCTGCTGCCCCTGGAGACCAGAGAGCAGGCTTTCCCTGTCCTTCCTCCCACTGTTCACCCTTCCATCGCCTTCCAGGTTGGCGCGTCTCATCATCTCCCTGCGCTCGTGGGCCGCCAGGCGCTTACATCCCGAGAACCGGAGGCCCGACTCGTTCCTGGAGCATTTCCAGGGAGCTGGACTCAAGGAGGTGTCCAGCCAAGAGGGCAACGGCCAGTCCAGTGCGGGCAGCCAGGAGCCAGCAGACAGAGGGAGAGGGTAAGGAGCCATGGGGCAGGAAGCTCATCACCTGGGGCCATTCCTTAAGGAAGTCTGTCCTCAGGGGACTCTGCAAGCTGTGCCATCCCCCACTCTTGGGTCCAAGAAGCCCCACAAGAGAAGAGGCCTCTGAACCAGGCACCCAGGCTCACGTGACCACTGACCTCTCCCCCAAGCTCCTCGGAGGGTTTCTGTCCACAGAGGACCCTCACCTGACTGCCCTGTGACCTATCTTGTCAGATAGCAGGGCCTTTTGTACCAAGAGTCTCAGGGGTGCTTAAATGGCACCCACACTGTAGATGTACGTGTGTTTTTTTAGAAAGAGGGTCCACAGGTTGGTCTGATTTTGAGAGAAATTACCTGTGTTGCATATAGGGGTAAGAGCCACTGAGTAGGGGAAGGGTGGGCAGGTAGGCAGAGAGCAGGGGTTGGGGCGAGGGTTTGCCCTTGTGTGGAGGGTCTGCAGGGTGAAGGCCTCTGTGCGGCTTTTCGTGTGGTCCACAGCCACCTGGGAGATGCACCTGCCCAAAGGTCCAGGACTCTGTCCTCTCTCCTCCTTTTCCCTCTTGTGCTCTTCCTCTTCCTTCTCCTCCTCTTCCTTCTCCTCCTCTTCCTCTTCCTCCTCATCCTTCTCCTCCTGTTCTTCTTCCTCCTCTTTTTCCTTCTCTCGCTCCTCTTTCTCTTCCTCCTCCTTCTCTTCCTCTTTTTCTCCTCTTTGTCTTCCTCCTCCTCCTTGTCTCCCTTCTCCTTTTTCCTCCTCCTTCCCCTTCTCTTCCTCCTCTTCCCCCCTTACACACACACACACACACACATACACACACAGCCCCCAGGCTCCCAGCCTCTCTTGGTCTTCAGAGGCCCCCACGGGCTGAGATAGCGGAGAGACCATGGGGATACCCTGGGTTGACTCAGCTGTCGCAGGTTCCACTTGGGTCAGTCTGAAGGAGGAGACAGCTCAGTCATTCAGGGAAGATGGACCTCCCCTGGCCTCATGAGCAGGCGGCTTCTTAAAGGAAATAACAGGTTGGGAATCTCTCTTTTGGATGGAAGCATGATTGTTGCAGAATAGATGGCCACTATGAGCTTCGCTGGCGAAATCACCATCTGTCCTTGTGTCCATGGGCAGAAGGATTCAAGCTTGGGGTTCTCGGTGGACATATGAGGCTCTGGGGAGTAGCAGTGATGAAGGCTCAGGGAACCTGGTGGATCTTCCAGAGCCCCTACCGTCCCTCCACATCTGTGTGTGAGGGCATGAGGGGCTAATTCCACATCACACATCATGTGGTGGACCCTAACTATACCACATACATTCTGAAGATAAAATCTGAGCATCTGGGCTCATTTCTTGCTAAGCACTAGAGTAGGGGATCCAGGCTCAGTCTGCTCTACCCAGGAAAAGCGCCAGAGTCCTCAAATATGGTGTGAAAGCCCTGAGAGGCCACGATTCCGGTGGGTGGGGGCACAGCCCCTGGGGCTCCCCAGCTGCAGGAAGGAGACCAGGGGCACCTGGGGAGAGGAGCACGGTGCGGTCCCAGGTTCCCGTGGCTGAGCACCCCAGACCTTCAGGGAGCCCATAAGGCCTGTGTGCCGTTCACTGCTGAGACAGAAAGATGTGTCAGGAGGAACAGAGAGTGGGGAAGGGGACGAGAAAGAGATTTCTTAGCCAGCTAGACTGGTTCCATTTGTGTAGGGCAAAGACATCCTTAGCTAAATTGATCTCGGCATCTTCCTACAATCTTGCACTACCGGAGATGAATGTTGCCCTCTTTGTTCATTTCCTAGTGTGACCAGATGATCAGAGGGTCATATTCGGGACAGGTTCTAACTATACCACAGACACCGCCTGGCCACTCACTGGCAGGCTCAGGGTGCTCCAGTGAATGAGACAGTACAAGCTGGTAGCTGATCAATCAGGAAGGCTTCCTGGGGGAGGAGGAGCACTTTGAACTTTTGGAGGCCAAGTCCCAGCTGCAAAACAAAGCGTATGTGGACGCAGGTGTTAGTTCCCCTGTGCGGGTTTGGCCTTGTGGGCTGTGGGCATAGAAGTGTGTATAGCTACACTCCTGGAGTAGGGAACCTTACGATGAGTAGAACCAACCCAGAAATGTGCACATGTTGGCTGGGGAGAGCGGGGTTGGGCAGGATGAGCAGAAGTTGCCAAAGTGGTACCAGCTGGGCGTCCTGCATCCTGGAGAAAACACCCTGAGAGTCAGGCTATGGTGTCGCCAGCCACTGGCCCCTGTCCGCATGGTCCCTATGAGCCACCTGCAGTGACCGTGGCTGGACAAGCCTCCCTCTGGCTCTGGAGGCCATCTGGCTTGCTTAGACCAGCAGTGTCGAGCCCTGGGAGGTCACTAGGACCTTCCTGCACAACACCGGAAGTGCTGGGAGACTCGGCTGTAAACATTCAGTGCAGGCAATGCCAGCCCCACTTCCGCCAGGTTCTCACGGGCATCAGGGGTGGCAGGTCCCAAAGTTGTGAGATTCATGTGAGGGGACGAGCAGAGAAAGGATGATCAAAACTGGAAATCGAGTGGAACTTGAGGCCCAGATGCTGGGTGGGATTGAACCCATTAGCTCTTGGTTCACAGGCCTCACAGTTCGGCCTCTCCCCCACCAAGGCTGACCCATCACAGACAGCCTTTGTCCATGGTGATAACTGCCCTGGCTTGGCAGGGGGAAGAGGGAGCAGGGCACTGGGACACTCACCTGGGACAAGGTCCCGAGGAGCATATTGACTCCCATGCTGCTTTCTCTCTGCCCCCACTGCGGCACCCGGCCCCTGGCCAGATACAGTGCTAACACCCGCAGCAACAAGGAGGAGTAAGTACTGAGCTCCAGCAGGGCCTGCTCCTTCCCTGTCCCCAGTGTCACCCTCCTTGCCCTCCCTGTAGGAGACGGCTTTACCTCCCTCTTAGGTCCTCTCACTTCCTGCCTTCCCCTGAGCACCGGTAGCCCTTTCTAGACTCCAGACTCTTTCATTGGAAATCCATCCCTTCCCCCGTGGACAGAAGGAAGGGACAAGGGCTGCATGGCTTCTTGGGGGATGTCATTTATCTCTTTGACTCATGTTTCTCATCTATAAAGCAAAATGTTCTCAGCAGATAAGTGCTTTAGACCTTATTCATCATCCGTCCCGTTTCGCCGCGTATCTGAGGGTGCCAACCTGGAGGCCTTGGGCAGAGCAGCGGGAAGTCTCCTCCCTGAAGAGGATGTACTGCCATCCACCACCGCAAGCTCCCGGCTGCCAGGAAAGTGCCCTTCTCTTAGGGCCAACTCAGGCCAATCTGGAGGGCATCACCAGGGCAGTAGAAAGAGGAAGTTTAAATATTTCCAGAGACAGGGAAGGGCTGCCCTGTTGCGATTACTTCCTGTTACCAATCCTGAGCTGGCAGATGAGTGTGATGTGTGGCTCTCACAAGTGCCACCCGAGAGCCCAGGGGCGTGTGCACGCATGGGAGGTGGTCCGAGTGCATTAGTGTGTGTGCACAGCCACACGGTTCTCCAGCCTCACCACTTCCCTGCGGGATACCATGAGTGGGGGGAGGAGTCTTCACTGGGGGTTGGAATGAAAGCCATTCACGTCAGCAAGAAAGGCCAGTTGCTTGACTTCTGGTTGACAGAAAAACATGCCCAGGCCTTTTATTATTTCCTCCTTTGTTCCCCAGAACATTTTTCTGTTTCCTGCCATGAAGGAAGTATGTACTTTGTTTGCATAAATGTGGACATTAAATCCAGAAACTCAAATGTTATCAGTTAAGAAAAATGAAATGATTCCTTCCACAAAACAACAGCTACTGTGATACGTGTCTGACCTAAGGCCGGCCTGGCAGCAGGTGCCGGGGAAGCTTGGCACGGAGTCTCCCAAGCAGGGAAAGGCTTGGGGCACTGGAAATTCAGGCGGCGGTTTGGTGGGCTGCTTCATCCTGGGCTGGAACACAGGCAAGGATAGGAGTGGGCAGTGTTGGCTGCCATGGCGCTTAAAGCTTGTGGGCGAGCTCATAAATCTTTCCAGATGGCCGTAGACCAAGGGACAACATTGGGAACTGTCCCAAAATGGACACACGTGGGTGCTGAAGGTATGGAAAATAATCCTCTGTGGACTCCTTCCTCTATCCATCTATCGCATTTCTGGTGTTCTTATTTAGTCCCTTTGGTTCACCCTCCTGGATCAAACAGTTTCCAGCCAAAACCAGCATCATTTTACAGCTCTGTATAGATTCTTTCTGGACAGATGTAGGTGGATTTAGGGATGCAGCAAATACTGCTCTTTCTTTCCTCAGCCTTCAGCACTTTGGTAGCCTTAGGAATGGCCCAAATCCAGGGTCATAAATCCCGGATATAGCAAGCAAGCATGGTGTAATTAAACTCTACTGGGGTCAGGGCACCTGGTAAGCTTGTGGGTGGCGGCGCCCTCTGCTGGTGACTTGATATTATGACACCAGAAGTCCAAAACACTCAAATTGGAGAGGACAGAGGATGAGTGGTTGTCTCTGCTCGTCTCAGTTAACAATCTCATTAACAGCTTATTCTTCTCCACTGTCAAAAGTCAAAATAACAATTAAAGTCTATTGTAATTACTGGAACCTGTGAATCAGTTACCTTATATGAGAGACTTTTCAGGCATGAGATGGGTAGATATCCTGGGTCACCAAGCTGGAAACAGTATAAAATCATATGCATCCTTAAAGCAAAAGATGGTGGAGGAAGATGAGACAGGAGGAGGATAGGAGATCCACAATGTAAGGGGAACTTGACCATCATTGCTGGCTTTGAAGATGGAGAAAGGGAACCCCAAACCAAGAAATGCGGCAGCATCTGAAACCCAGGAGGAGCTTCACATTACAGCCGGCAAGAAAATGGGGACCTGAGTCCTACACTTACAGGGACTGAATTCTGCCAACAGCCCAGATGGACAGGAAAGAGTTTCTCCCTCGAGCCTCCAGAAAGGGACACAGCTCTGCTTGATTTTAGTCCGGAGAGACCCATTCTGGACTCTGATCTGGAGGTCTCAAGAGAAGGAATTTCTAAGCCATCAAATCCGTAACCATTTGTTTTGGTAGGAATGGAAACTAACTCAACTATTAGGAGATACTCTTTTTTAGTCCTCTTCTTAATGTAGAGAACAATCTTCCCGTGTCACTGTCCCAGCATTGTTTTGAAGTAACCTGGCAGAATCCTGTCGTTTGTGATAGATCTGTGGTCACACGATTACATTACTGACACTTTCTGAGTATCATGAATAACTGTGTTGATTATTCTTCTCCGTGCATGTTTTCACATACTCTCAATTCTTAAGAAGTACAAGGGTAAAGCATGCTGATCTTTTTCAGTAACTGTTTAATGAACAGACATTTCTTTCTCGGCCTGTGCCTTCCTGCAGAGCGTGGGAGCCTGAAATCAGAGGGGCCCAAAGGTGACTGCAACGGGCTCCACACTTAGGCAAAATCTTTTACCTTTTACTTTGGTTCCCTCAACAGTTCAATGAGGCAAGAGTGCCTGTCCGGCTGAGTTTGTATAACTGTTACTTGATAAGCTTTTAACGACACCTCATTCTTAAAAAGTACCCAGTAAAGAAAAGGAGGTTCCTGAGGAGACACCTGTGTGGGCAGGGCCGCCCTGCAGACCGAGGTGGGGCGACTGCACAGCCAGAAGTTTCTGGGTGTGCGTCCTCATGTGGCCTCCTTTTCAGACCTTGATGACAGATTTGCCACTAAAGATGCTGCTCAATGGGGGTTGGAGATTTAGCTCAGCGGTAGAGCGCTTGCCTGGCAAGTGCAAGGCCCTGAGTTTGATCCTCAGCACCCTTGCGAAAGATGCTCCTCAACTTACAGAGCAGCTATGTCCCAGTGCAACATCTTAAAAATGTGTGGAATACGTGAGCCTACCAAATGCTAGACCTCAGTCTAGCCTGGTGTAGAGGTTCAGAACACTTACATCAGCAACAGCTGGGTAAAACTCTCCCAAACAAAGCCTACATTATATAGGATAATGTAGTGGTTGCTGCCACTGCCCAGTGCAGAGAATTGGGTGGCATATTGCTAACCTGGGAAAGGGTCCAAAATTCAAAATAAGGCTCCTACTGAATGCAAATCACTTTTACTCCATCATAAAATTAAAAAATCCTAAATCGAACCATCTAAGTCAGGGACCTTCTGTGTATGTGTCGCAAACCTGTCCCAGTTTATGTGAGTTTTGTTTCTCTCCTGCTTGCTGGCTTTCTCAAGACCCAGGTTTTCGTTTGATCCAGAGAACAACCTACCGGCCATCCGAGCAAAGAGCTTGACCTGTGATGTCCAAAAGTCCACGTGGTTTTTTCACCCTCAAGGTGCAAATTTGGGTTTATCACTCACTAGCACCAAATGTCTGTGTTCTCAGGCTGTTAGTGATCTCCCAAGAGCTCATGAAAATAGATCAGAAATTGTCGAACATTAGGCTGAACCACTAAGTTCTCAATATATAATGGGTAATAATAATGAAATCAATAACCTTTTTTCGGCATAAATACAATGAGCAGGTGGAAAGAGTTCCCCAGGGGTACTCCAGGCCCCAGCTCCTGCCCAGGAATCAGCATTTCCCACAAACCATCCCCAGCTGGTTCCAGTGTCCCCTCAGCATCCCTCAGGGAAATCGCCACATGGCACCTTCATTTCCAGCAGCCCGAAGGATGAGGATGCTGCCACAGGGCACATGGGAATGTCAGCGCCGTGACTTTATACTCGACCATGACTTCCGGGGAGGTTAAGCTGAGAGAGAAAGACCTCCTGAATCTGCCCTGGCTCCCCGTCTGTCTGCCCATTCAGGGGTGCCCTGTGTGACCCCCGAGATGGAGAGGGCCCTGCCGCAGACAGCCGCTTCTCAAGGGTCGACCTGAAATTGCCCTGGGTTGCTAAGCTATCTGTAAAGCCTCTAAGGTGTAGGCTTTCGACTCCCTGCACTGTCTGTGTGTGTCTGGTTTCCAGAAAGAAGAAAGACGCCATGGTGGTGGACCCCTCCAGCAACCTCTACTACCGCTGGCTGACCGTCATCGCCCTCCCGGTCTTCTATAACTGGTGTCTGCTGGTGTGCAGGTGGCGTAGGGGTGGGCTGGAGGAGCCGGGGCGGGGGACAGCGAGGCCTAGAAGATGGAGCTCTGAGTCTCACCCAGGAGGCCAGCATCCTGGTCCCCTCACAGCCACCATACAGCTCTTGTCCCTCAGCTTCTCCATCTGTAAAAGCCAGGGGTCCCCAAAGAGGACTCCCAGGGTGCTCTGAGCCCTTGGCGGGGAGCAGGGTGTAAGCTAGATGGCAGGGGTCCCGGTGCTTTGAGGCCTCCGAGAGTCACCAGAGGGGAGGAGGGTGGGCCTGGGAACCAGTATGTTGGCAGAAATGCCTGGGGCGTTTCTGAGTCGCGCAGGAGAAGGGTGCGAGGGCGCTGTTCTCTGACCATGAGCTCCGGTGCCGGGGCTTTCTAAGCAAGTTGCCACTGTTTTGAGGGTAGATGTAAGCACTGGGGGTGTGTCTAGGTGAATGTGTACTTCTGAGATTTAGAAGGACATCTGAAGATAGGCCAAGGGGTCGGAACTCTCCTAAGTGAGCTGCAGATGGGAGGCACACGGAGGGTAAGCAGCTGCTCTCAATCACAAGGTGGGGTTGGAGCCCTTCCTGGGAAGCTGGCTGTTTGGGAATGTGGGGGCAGATGCTGCTCCTCTGAGGGGAAGCCAGGGACTCAGGGCGGGGACACCTGAGGGAGCCATGTTCTTCCGAGAGCCAAGTTGGACTTTGGGAGCCTTCCTGAGCATGCGTCTGTCGAGGACTCAAGGCAAGTGCTCATTTTGGGGGGCCACAGGAGCTCCGGGCATTCCTGGCTAGTCCTCAGGCTCAATTGCTGCTCAACTCCCCCCAGAAGGCCCACAGGACAAGGACACGGAGGCAGGTCTCTGTGCTTCTGAGTGCAAGGGGGGCTTGGGATCTCCCAAGCATGCCAAGAACCAACCTGACGTAGCTCTGGGAGGGTGAGGGGCGCCTTCGGGGCTTTCTTGAGTGACTGTGCAAGACCAGGAGGCAGGGGCAACTCCATCTCTTTTGAGAGCAGACAGTGGACTTTGGGATATTTCTGAGCAGGTGTGCAAGATGGAGCGTCACTGCCCCAGGGGGTGTTCAGTGAATTGTGGGGCAGTCCTGATCACATCACATGACAGGGATGCAGAGGAAACCTGATGCTACCTTTGTCAGTCAGTTTTCCATCTCTGTCTTGACAAAATACTTGAGCTGAACAACTGAAAGAGAGGAAAGGTTTATTTGGCTCACAGTTCAGGTGTTTGAGTCCATGATCTGCTGACTCAATTGTTTTGGGCCTGTGGAGAGGCAGAGCGTCATGGTGGGGAGCAAAGCTGCTCACATCATGGCATCCAGATGAGGGAGAAACAGGAAGAGGCCGGAGACCCAATAGCCCCTTCCAGGACATGCCCCTGATGGCCTAACCTCCCACTGGGCCTCACTTACTGAGGCTTCCACCACCTCCCAACAGCACCAGAGGCTGGCAACCAAGTCTTCAGCACGCGAGCCACTGGGGACATTTAAGATACAAACCATAACACTATCCAAGCGTAAGGGGAGCCCTTTGGGATTACTCAAGGAAAGGCAGTTTCTTGCTTTTCTGGGGTTCAGCAAGGCAGATGAAAAGGGAGAGAAGGGGGAATCTTTCCAAACAAGTGGGCTCCCTGAAGATAAGCTGCCCTCTGGAGATGCAGGACGTGGGGCTACTCTTCTAAGCATGGGTGGAAGACATTGGGGTGGCTAAGTAAGCCAGGGGGTGGGCTTCAGAGCAAGCTGCCACTCTGGTGAGGCTAGGAATGATCTAGGGGTGCCGTCTGTATGAAATCACAAGCCAACAGAGGTAACAGGCAGAAAACGTTTACTGGCTTGTTCAGTTGTCAGAGATGCTGAGAATCTCTCAGAAATTCTCACGTTTTTGTTAAAACTTGACTCTAGAAAGTCCTTGGTCCCTTTACTTGGCCCCACCAAGGAGGTCTAGAGCTGCTGCACCTCTGGGGTTTTGTAGCTTCCTGGGTCTTACAGTTCACTATTCACTCTTTGGAGACAAGCCCAGTTCTTCTCAGGAGCTTTGAGGCTGTCTTAGTTACTTTCTCATCACTGGGACAAAATGTCTGACACCCACAATTTAAAGGCGAGGTTTAGTTTGTCTCACATTTTCAGTCCATGGTCGACTGGCTCCAAGGCAGGAAGGGCAGAGTGGAAGGGTCTGGTGGAGGGAAGATGCTTGCATCATGGTGGTCAGGAAGCAGAGAGCAAAGGGAGGAGCCAGGGAAGAAGATACACTCTTTCTGGTCACGGCCCCACTAATCTGCCTCTTCTGACCAGATCCTACCTCCTATCAGCACATCCAACTATAAACTCATCACACATGAATGCACTGATGAGTAGAGCACCCTGTGATCCAACCACCTTCCAAAAGCTCCACCTCTGAACACATGAGCTTTTGGGGGACATTCTAAATCTAATCCAAAACAGTGACTATAGGACAGATGGCTTGTCACAACCCGGGTCTCCTACTCAGAAGCCTGGGGTGACTGTGCTTGGGCAACAGCCCCACAGACAGGGCTATTACTGCATGCAAGGAGCCATGTGTGGTGCAGAGCTGGCACTTGGCGTGTGCTGTAACAGCAGCCGTGCCCCTCATTCCTCCTGCTTGGCTTATTTAGGGCCTGCTTTGATGAGCTTCAGTCCGAGCACCTGGTGCTGTGGTTGACCCTGGACTACTTGGCAGATGGCCTCTATGCCCTGGACATGCTGGTGCGAGCCCGGACAGGTGAGTGTGCCCCAGGCCTGGGGACTTCTCTTCCAGGTCACAGGCCCTTGGTGGGAGGATCACAAGGACCACAGGAAGTGCTCAGGGAGATCCAGAATGGCAGGTTGGATGTTACCTGCCCTTTGGCCAGGCGTGGTGGTGCAGTCCCAGCTACTCACAAGGCTGAGGCAGGAAGATCACAAGTTCAAGGCCAGTCTGGGCAACTTGGCAAAACCCCATCTCAAAATAAAATTTAAAAAGGGCCGGGGATGTAGCTCAGTGGTAGAGCACTCACCTAGCATATATGAGGCCCTGGATTTGATCCCCAACACCATAAAAAAAATTTAAAAAAGAACTACTGCGTGAGACAAAAAATGCAGGCACAATCATCTCCGTCTTACTGATTTAGAGATGCTGTGTGATCTGCCCAAAGTCTACACTCACCACCCTGCCATGCCAGCCTGGGACTTCCTGCATCCACACTGGCACCCAGCATGTTTAGAAGACCTGCAACACACAGCTTGAGGCTCGCATGAGGGACCTGCCAGGCCTGGTATCTGCCCTCTTTGTGGCACAGTGGTGCACATAGACTCAAGGGTGAGTGGCCTGCCAGGCCGGCCGTCCCTGATCTCTGCCAAGCTTGGGCAAGACAAGACGCCAGCTCCCGGACACTGATTCCACACCTCCTCATGCTTGGGACTGCCCTTGGCAACACCAGATTCAGAACGGAAACCAAACTGCCGTGGATCATAGTCCACGGGAACGAAGCATCAAAATCAAGAGAGGACTCTTAAAGAACTGGCAAAGAGTCCCAAGGGACAAGGAGTGCCCTGTGACCACCTGCATGCTTAATGAACACATGTACTGTTGGCCCTCTGTGACCCCAGATTCTACATCCACAGATCCAACCAGGTGTGAATTAAATGTACTTGGAAAAAAATTGTGTCTGCGTGGAACATGAAAAAGCTTTTTTTCTTGTTGTTCCAAACAGTACAGTATAACAGCTATTTACACAGCACTTATATTGTATTAGGTGTTATAAGTAATTTAGAGATGATTTAAAGTATACAAGAAGGCTGAGGCAGGAGGATCTCTAGTTTGAACCCAGCCTGGGCAACTTCAAGATTTAGCAAAACTCTGTCTCAAAAAAAAAAAAAATGCTAGGGATGTAAAGTGCAAAAGCCCTGAATTCAATCCCCAGTCACATTAAAAAAAAAAAAAAGTGCCAGGATGTGCATAGTTTAAATGCAAATACTATGCTATTTTATACCAGAGAATTAAGCTCCCGAGGATTTGAGGAGCAGAGGAGGAAGCTGAAACCAATCTCCTCACAGATACTGAAGAATGATTGTATAACACAAGAACAATGTGAGAAATAAGGGTCGGAAGTGGGGCATCCCTTATATGTCCCAACAAACTTGACTTTCCATTTTAGCTGAAAGGGCAGTCCTACCCAGAGTCCAGCCTCGAAGTGTGGCCCTAGACCAGGCCAGCAGCACCAGAACTTGTTACAAGCACCCCAGACCTCTGTGCTCAAACTGTGGGTGTGGATCTAGCACATTTTCAAGCAAATCCCAGGCAGTGAGCACTCTAGAATATATCTCTTAACTTTAAAAGGCTCCTTTTAATAAATAATATGTATATGTAAAATTTCCATTTTTCTTTTAAAATTTAATTCTCCTTATTTGCTGTCATCTAATACCTAATCTATTTTCCAAGTTATCCCCCCACTTGGTCTATCTTTTGAAAGAGTGAATAGATGAGAAATCATAGAAGAAAAGCATCAGAGTGCATTTCCTGTAGTAATTGTTTTGTTTTGAAGCTGTTTCCATTCATGTGTGTCATTGTGTGTTGTGCAGTCAGGATGTAAAGTATCTCTCTCTGGCCATGGTCAAAAGCAGTTAGCCTCTCTGAAGCCCACATCACTGTTTTCTTCTTCTTCAGGTTTCCTTGAACAAGGCTTAATGGTCAGGGACGTGAAGAGGCTGCAGAAACATTACACGAAGACCTTGCACTTCAAGCTGGACGTGTTGTCCTTGGTCCCCACGGACCTGGCTTATTTAAAGTTGGGTGTTAACTACCCAGGACTGAGATTCAACCGCCTTCTGAAGTTTTCCCGGCTTTTTGAATTCTTTGACCGCACAGAAACGAGGACCAATTACCCCAATATGTTTAGGATCGGGAACTTGGTCTTGTACATCCTCATTATCATCCACTGGAACGCCTGCATCTACTTTGCCATTTCCAAGTTCATTGGCTTTGGGACGGACTCCTGGGTCTACCCGAACATCTCCAAACCAGAGTACGGGCGCCTGTCCAGGAAGTACATTTACAGTCTCTACTGGTCCACCCTGACCCTGACCACCATCGGCGAGACCCCGCCCCCCGTGAAAGACGAGGAGTATCTCTTTGTGGTCATAGACTTCCTGGTGGGCGTTCTGATCTTTGCCACCATCGTGGGCAATGTGGGCTCGATGATCTCAAACATGAACGCTTCGAGAGCAGAGTTCCAGGCCAAGATCGATTCCATTAAGCAGTACATGCAGTTCCGCAAGGTGACCAAGGACTTGGAGACGCGGGTTGTCCGGTGGTTTGACTACCTGTGGGCCAGCAGGAAGACAGTGGATGAGAAGGAGGTGCTCAAGAGCCTCCCGGACAAGCTGAAGGCTGAGATCGCCATCAGTGTGCATCTGGACACCCTGAAGAAGGTCCGTATCTTCCAGGACTGCGAGGCGGGGCTGCTGGTGGAGCTGGTGCTCAAGCTGCGGCCGGCCGTATTCAGCCCTGGCGACTACGTCTGCAGGAAGGGCGACATCGGGAGGGAGATGTACATCATCAAGGAGGGCAAGCTGGCCGTGGTGGCCGATGACGGGGTCACCCAGTTTGTGGTCCTCAGCGACGGCAGTTACTTTGGGGAGATCAGCATCTTAAACATCAAGGGGAGCAAGTCGGGGAACCGCAGGACGGCCAACATCAGGAGCATCGGCTACTCGGACCTGTTCTGCCTTTCCAAGGGTGACCTGATGGAGGCCCTCACCGAATACCCCGAGGCCAAGAGGGCCCTGGAGGAGAAGGGACGGCAGATCCTGTTGAAGGACAATCTGATCGACGAGGACGTGGCCAAGGCCGAGGTGGACCCCCGGGACATGCAGGAGAAAGTGGAGCACCTGGAGTCCTCCCTGGACTCCCTGGAGACCAGGTTCGCGCGGCTGCTGGCCGAGTACAACGCCACGCAGATGAAAGTAAAGCAACGCCTCAGCCACCTGGAGAGCCGGGTGAAGACGGCTGGGAGCGGCCTGGCCAACAGAGAGGAGGCTCCTGGGGGCGCCGCAGAGGTGGAGGCCAAGCAGCAGTGACAGCACGAGTGTCTGTCACCTGCCCCTGCTTCACGGGGCCAGCTGTCAGGGTGATGCTGCTGGCTGCGACTGCGTGGCACACGCTCGGCCGGCTTCCAGCCCGGCTCCTTCGCAGGCTGTCTGACCGCCAGACACAGCTCAGCTTCCTCACCTCAGATATGGGACTCGTGGCGTTGGCCCCGGAAGTGGTAGGTCATTGTCTCTTTGATTTTTGAAAATGGCAATTATTGTATTCTGTCATTTGCAAATACTTTGTCTCTCTTTTCTTTCTTTCTTTTTTTTAACCTACTACTAGAAAATAAACCCAGTTTATTTTCATAATTAACCGCACCCCCACCCCATCTTTCAGTTTTAATTCTGAGACACTGTCTCACTAAATTGCCCATTCTGGGCTCAAACTCGCAACCCTCCTGCCTAAGCCTCCCAGAGTGCTGGGATTCCAGGCATGCTTCAGCAGGCCTGGATGGTGCCAGGTTATTGTGAGGTCCTCACGAAGTGGTGCATGAGACAGGGCTTTGGGAAACGTGAAGTGT
>PVJO010009633.1:0-61900 GCA_004026905.1 Hystrix cristata | reverse complement strand
CTGACTTTACCTTAATTTTTTGGGGGGTGGGTGCTGGGGATCGAACTCAGGCAAGCACTCTACCACTGAGACAAATCCTTAGCCCTACCTTAATTTTTAATAAAGCTTCCGGATCGTGCCAGTGGGAGGAGACAGCAACTTTCCCAGAAAGCGGAGCCGGAAGCTGTTCGGACACCGGTGCAGGCGCAGCCAGATGAGTGGGAGTGGAAGGACCCGGAGCCAGCCAGGCGGACACAGGGACCAGGATGTTCCAGACAGGTGCAAGGGTGAGGTGCGGTGAGATGAGGTGGGTAGTCGACGTAGACAGGAAGGAGGGCCCGTTAGACCTCGGAGGGCGCAGAAAGCTCCGTGAAAGGCAACCGCCGGACCTGACCCGGTTTTGGAGAGGCCTCCTCTAGCGGCTGGGTGGAGAGTGGCGCGGGCCCGCGAGCCGCCGTTTCCAGGACCTGGTTACTGGTGGTGACATCAGGAGGGGCTCCAGCAACTGGGACCTGGTGCTGGTTACTAAGACAGGAGCAACTGGGGTGGGGGGAGCGGAGGGACCTGGGGGACAGGGATGCACGGCTCTGTTTTGGCCATTGCAATGCTCTAAAAAGACTTTTAAAAACATTTTTATATTTATTAGTCCGTGTTTGCAGTACATAATGATCACATTCATCATGGGGAGTTGGTACATGTGCATGACACAGCTTCATTCTTTTTGTTCATCCCCTTCCCCTCCCTCTTCCCTCCATCTCTTGGTTCTTTCCCATTTGTGAAAGATCTCTTTGTTTCCTATTGTCTCTCTTTCATTTTGCTCTTTATTTATACATTGGGTTTCTCATATAAGGGAAACCATGCAATATTTAAGCTTGTGTGTCTGACTTATTTCACTTAGCATTATGGTCTCCAAGTGCATTCATTTGCCTACAAATACTTCAAATGTATCCTTCTTTATGGCAGAGTAGTACTCCACTGTGTGTGAATACCACATGTTCTTTATCCACTTATCTGTTGATGGACATATAGGCTGCTTAGCTATTAGGAGTTGCACTGCTATAAACATGGATATGCATACTTCACCATAATATGATGTCTTAACTCTTTTGGGAAGATAGCTAGAAGGGCGATAGCTGGGTCATATGGACTTTCAAGTTTTAGTTTTTTTAGGAGTCTCTATACTGAGTCCCATAGTGACTGTACCAGTTTACACTACCACCACTGATGTGGTCATTTGTGAACAAAATATGATTACTACTAATTGAGTGCTGTGGTCTGCATTTGTGTTACACACCAGTGACTTTCTCTGGCGGGTTTCTTGGGCTGCTTTGATGATGTGAGAAGACTTTCCATAAAGATCCCAGCACTCTGGGAGGCCAGAGCAAGAGGATCGAAAGTTCAAGCCCAGCTGGGACGACTTAGTGACTCAGCAAGATCCTGTGTTAAAATGAAAAATTTTACAAAATAAAATAAAAAGGCTGAGGATGTAGGTTGGTGTGAAGGGCCTGAGTTCAATCCCTAGTACTGGAAAAAGAGTGAGGCGAGAGCTCCTGAATGTTGGTTTCTGTGGTTTGACTCTCCCAAGTGCTGGAGGGAGACTTCTCTGGCCAAGTTGAATACAGTGCAGCTCCACGTGTGGGAGGGAAACATTAAGTCCTGTGCCTACAGAGGTCAGGCCTCAAAGGAGAAGTTTTGTTTTTGTTGTTGCTTTTGTTTTTTGAGACAGGGTCTGGCTATGTAGTCCAGGGTGGCCTCAGATTCTTGGTGGTCCTCATGCTTCAGCCTCCCGAGTGCTAGGATCACAGGCATGCACTTCCATGCCACCCTCTCTGGGAAATATTAGAGTCATACGTTATTTCTTAGCAAGTGCTCATATGAACCCTGTCGGAACGCCACTGAGACTAGAAGCCAGGCATGGGGAGCTCGGCAGGTCAAGGTTCCACCTTGTCTGGTCGGCCTGCTGCTCTGGCACACCAGGTGTGCTCTGCATGCAGACGCCTTGTGCTAATGAGCCTGGAAGGGAAGTCGTCACCTGGGTGCCATCACTGTGGCCCACGGGGTGCCCAAGCGGGAATCTGCACAGGAGCTGGCATGGCAGGGTTGGGACAGGCAGTGGAGTGTGCAGTGAAAGGGTGCCAGGCTCTGCAGGCACCAGGTGGCAGGGAGCCTGTGTGCTCCTCTTCCCTGAGCCCAGTTGGGGTGTCCTCACCCCAGCTTGCCCCAGCTTTTGCCTCTTGGATGGCTCCTGTCACCTGGAGCAACATTTTCTTTTCTTTTTCTTTTGGTTTGTTGATCATGGTTTCCTCACGTAATCCTCTTGATCCTCCTGCCTCGGCCCGAGTGCTGGAATAACAGGTGTGCACTACGGTGCCCCGCTAAGCAGCATTTCTAAGGCAGATTCTGGGTTCTGTACAACAGAACCCCAAGGCTCCTCGGAGAAATAGATGCAAGAAATGCAATAATTGGATCTTGTCACCCTGCGGTGACACCCAACTTAAACTTAGGTGACACCTAAGAACTTAAAGGACCTCTCTGTTGCCTTTGGGAGTTGGCCTGGTCTATAGGGCCTCCCTGACCTGGCTCCAGCCAACTCAAGCTCTCTACGCCTTCTCCCTGTTCCTGGGCCTTGCCTCAGTGGCTCTTGTGGACATCCGCCCATCTGCCCAACCCAGTGGCCCCAGTGTGCCCTGCTCCCCCCCTCTAACTGCCCTTCCTCTTTGCCGCTGTCCCATGAGCAGGGCCAGCTACATGTCAGCCCCTGCCTTCTACGGCCACCACAACCTGCACCCCATGCACCCCAATCCAGCCCCTCCCTGCCCCAGCCTTTGACCTTGGACTGCAGGACCCCTTGTGCTGTGAGGGGTTCAAGCCCTTTAGGGCATCCCTCTCTTCTCAGCCAAACCTTTGCTTGTTGGCTTGGCATTCAAGAATCTGCCTGCCCTTGCCCTGCTACAAGAGCTGAGAGGAAAGATCTGAGAGGAAAGAAAAAGGAGGGTGTGAAGAGGCAGGGCAGAGTAAGAGATTATTTGCTTACAGTTGAGAACAGGCAAGGGGGCTGCACTTCCAGGCTTGCGTTTACACATAAGCTGTGTTCCAGAAATTCCCATGTAGCAGGGCCTGGGTATACTGAATATTTCCGGGCTAGCCAGTGGTTCCCAGATGTGTGAATTCTACTGAGATTTCTTCATCTTTGTTTTTTGAGGCAGGGTCTCGCTATGGAGCCCAGGCTGGCCTCCAACTCACTGTGATCCTCCTGCCTCAGCTCCCAAGTCCTGTGATGACAGGCATGTGCCACCACACCTGGCCAAAATTTCTTATTTATTTATTAAATTTTGGGACTGCTAGGGATGTCACCTTTTTCTTTTGCAAGGCCAGTACAATAAACAAAACAGTACCATCTTCGCATGGAACAAAGGGCCTTTGTATACCCGAGAGTTGGGGCTTTCAGAATAAAGGTCAGCACTTTGGCTCCATCCCGGAACACTCGCAGCAACAACTGCTTCTCTCTCCCTCGGCTAGACCTGGGGGGCAGGGGTGGGAGTGTGCAGCCTGGCCAGTGTTTCTCTAGCTGCCTAACAGGACTAACAGGTGCCAACGCACCCACTGGCACACTGTGTGCCAGGCTGCACTCCCACCAGAGCAGTCAACCCTTGCACAACCTTTGTGTGCGGCCAGGCGTTGTGTGGCACCTGGCTCTATTGTGTAGGTCCCAGTCGCTCACAGGCCCCTTTGGCAAGGTGGCACTGGACCTGGCTCCTCCTCAACCTCAAGGAATCTCCACCATGCTATGCTTATTTCCTCCACTTAATTACTGAGCTGACACCAGGCATGGTGGCACACACCCGTCATCCCAACACTTGGGAGGCTGAGGTAGGAGGAGTGCCATGAGTTCAAGGCCAGCCTGGAACACATAGGGAGACCCCGTTTCTTTTCTTTCTTTTTTTTTTTTTTTGGTACTGGGGCTCGAACTCAGGGCCTTGCATTTGCTAGGCAAGCACTCTAACCACTGAGCTAAATCCCCAGCAGAGACCCTGTTTCAAAAAAACCAAACAAAGGAAAAATGGAAGTGGTACTGCAGGTGGTTGTTAGGGATACGAACACTTGGAATTGCCAGGCGCATAGTCTGGTGATTGTCAGCTACTTGTGTTCATTGTGCAGCGCTGTCGCAGAACGAGCACCGTCCTGAAAGTCGCAAGATCACATCTTACATTCTGCTTTGTTGTTTGCGGCCCCAGGATGCAAAGCAATGGGTGGGCGTGGAGGGGGAGCAGGGAACCAGGCAGGGGTCTCTGATGGGGGCCCAGGAGGTATCCCAGCTGATACGGATGGGGGATGGTGGTAGCGGGCACCCTTAAGGAGGGGTGTGACCCCAAACAGCCACTGCTGTGCGAAGGCAGGGTCCCTGGGCCACTGAGGAAAGCAGCGCCTTTCTCTTTGCCCCAAGGCTGCTTGCGGCCGGGGCTCCAGCAGGGCCTCCACAGCAGGCTGCAGCCCCGGAATCGATCGCTCGATCGCTGGGGTCGGGGAGGCGGACCAGGTTTGCGGAGGTTCATGGGAAAGGACTGCAGTGCGCTGTGGGTCCTGGGCTTGTTTCGCAGATGTCAATTCGCACTCCACACACTCCTCAGAGCCTCGGGAGCGTCCCCATCGCAAGTGTCCCGCCTCCTCCAGTGGCCCTTTTTGCTAGTGTCCCAACACGGTTCCACGACAGCTCCCCGCGACTGCGATCCGGGGCTAGCGGCTCCCTAGCGAACAGCCTTCGACTGGGGGCGCCCGGACAGAGAGGCACGAGTCTGGCCAAGGTCACCGCACTGCGGACTCCGATCTCCAGATCGCGTGGGAGAGAACAAGGCAGGGTGCCGCGAACTGGCGCCGGACCCAACCCACTTGACCCAACCCACTCGGTCCCAGCCGCTTGGAACCGGCGAGCCCCGCCTCCAGGTGGCCCCGCCCCCTCGCCCAGGCCCCGCCCCCGAGACTGCGGCCCCGCCCCGCCCCCACTGCCGGCGCCGGCGCGCGTCCTTCCTCCGCCTCCTCGGGCGGTGGTGCGCGGGCTCAGGGCGGGACCCTGCAGGGCCGCCGGGCTCCTCCTCCGGCGCGCGCTGCCTCCACCTCCCCTCGGGCCTGTCGCGCCCGTGGTGCTCGCAGCCATGGTGGTCTGGCGCCCGGCGCTCCTCGTCTGCGTCGCATTCTTGGCCACCCTGGTGCAGAGAGGTAAGCGGGCTGGAGGCTCGTGGGGACCCCGCCCTGTGGGCCGGGGTATGTCTGCGCATGAGCGGCCCGGTCCGCCTGGCGGGCCTGCGGCGGAGGGGGAGGGGGAGGGCGAGGTCGAGGTCGAAGGGGAGGAGGTGGGGAGGGGAGGGGAGGGGGAAGGGGCGGGGGCGGGATTCCCAGGTCGGAGCCGGGTTGGGAGCCCGCGGGGGTTGAGCCCGGGGTGCGGTGTAGACTGAGCGACGGGACTGTCCAGGCGCTGCGCTGGAAACGGCGGGGTGGCCTTGCGCCGAAATTCCGACCGAGCAGGTGTCCCCGCTGGTGACCACAGCTGTCCCGGGACTTTACCTCAGGGAAAACCTTGGGAAAGGCAGTGGTGTGCAGTATGTCCTGTGAGACCACCGGCAGCAGAAGCACCCGGGGAGCTTCCTGGGCGGTTTCCTACCCTCTGGCGTTGGGACCGCGGCGGGTTCGCGGGACGGGTGGAGCTGGGGGAGTGACTTGTAGGCCTCACCGGCCTCCTGGGTGCTTTGGCGTCTGCTCCATGTTTCAGGCCTTGGCACCTCTTTCGTCAAGGTGAAGGAAAGACACCTTTTGCAGAATCGAGGGAACAGATTTGTTAGACCTTGTGCAGGAGCGAGTTGTGGTCCAGGGCCCCACCGCATTGCCACTACCTGGGCGCCTGGTCAAATGCGGGATCTCAGGCCCCGCCCCGGCCCATTGAGTCAGTGTCTTATTTGGCGTCGGGACGCAGGCGGGAGAAGCATCTCTTAGAATAAATGCAGTCCGTAGTTAAAAATAGGGTTTTAGACATGTAGCAGCAGAATCCTCTTACACTTATTTATATCCCATCTCCACATCCCTGAAGAGCCAGTCGACGTGTACAAAGAAGCCGGGCTCTGTGACAGGACTGTGACACACAAGTGACCCAAACTAAGTCTATCTTGGTGGGGCCGACCTGGTGAAGGGAGGAAGCAAGCACAAACATGAGATCTGTGGAATATATTAGCAGCACCATGAAGAAAAATAAAGCAAGTTACAGCCATGAAGAGTTGTTGAATTTTCTCTTTCAGTTTTCCTTTTGGAGATAAAATTTGTATTGTTTAATATGTGCCTTTGCAGGGAGAAGTGTAAAATAGTCTCCCCTTTATCCAAGACCTGCAGGGGATGCCTGAAAGCACAGCAGTTGCATTTTGCTGTTGTTGTTTTTGAGACAGGGTCTTACTTCATAGTGCAGACTGATCTCGAACCCACCATGTAGCCCAGGCTGGCCTCGAACCTGTGGCAATCCTGCCCCAGCCTCCCAAGTGCTGGGATTACAGGTGAGTGCTACTACACCTGCCTAGCAGTTGCGTCTTGCAGTGCTGGGACTGGAACCCAGGGCCTTGCACCTGCCAGCCAGGCAAGCTCTGTGCCACTGAGTTGCACCCCAACCCAGAAAACACAAAGAATATCAAGCCATAGTTCTGCCATGTTGTTTACCGAATGCACTATAGCTGTGCCTGAATTCATCTGTCCTTCCATGTTCTATGCCCTGCTGCCTCCTTCTCATCCCTACCAACCACCTAACAGGAGAGTAGTGTATACAGGGTGAATACACTAGGATGTTCACATTTGGGGTGGCATGGGGCAGGATGGTGTGCAGATTTTTTTTTTTTTTGGTGTGCAGTTTATTGACCACGGATATCTGGAACTGTGCAGAACAAAACCTCAGAAAGAGTGGGGCGTGGTGGTGTAAACCTGTCATCCCAGCACTCGGGAGGCTGAGGCAGGCTGATCACCAGGAGTTTGAGGCCAGCCTGAGCTACATAGTGAGACCCTTTCTCAAAAAACCAAAACCAAAAAAACCAGAAAGCAAAACCACAGATGGGGGTAACTATTCCAAACCAAAACCAAAACCAAAAAACCCAACAAAACCAGAAAATAAAATCACTATTTAGATAGGGGTGAGCAACTATTGTGATCATTCCATTGAATTGCATCTAATGACATGGGAATTTTGAAAGTGGAATATAAATGATCAAGATTCAGGTTGTTGCTGTTTCTTTCTTTTCTTTTCTTCCACTGTAATGGGCATTGAACCAAGGGCCTTCACATTGAACTACATCCCCAGCCCTTTAATTTTCTTTTTTTTAAGATAATGTCTTGCTAAGTCATCCAGGCTGGGCTCCAACTTGCAATCCTCCTGCCTCAGCCTCCCAAAGTACTGGGGTTTCAGGTGGGGTGTACCACAATGCCTGGGGGCTTTCAGGTTTGAGTTAGGAGATGCTGAGGGAGACTGAGCCCCACTGCCACCATTTTACAGGCAAGGAAAGAGGCACAGAGAGGCGAGCTACCGGGGCTCAGGTCACACAGATTGGTTGACATACTGAGTGTTTGGCACCAGGCCTGTCTTACTCTGCAGTCCCTGCAGGTGCCCTGCAGCTGCCACTTGGCAGCTTTGGCAGATGAGCTCTCTAAACCCGTGGCACACACTGTCCCTAGAGTGTCTAGCAGTTCACAGAGCTGTCTGGAGGGACCCAGGATGCGTCTCTCTTCTTCCGCATCCTGTTTACTAGCTGTCACCCCCAAGTGCTCTGCTCCCTGCGTGCCATAGACACTGTGTGTTTTGTTGTGGTCACCTCTGTAACTTTCTGTGTCCAAAGTGACATGTGGCATTCCATTCAGATGTGGGGATACTGGGATCCAACCCAGTGATCCTCTTTGTTTAAAGTAAGAGCTCTGAAGGGGACATGGTAGCACATACCTGTAATCTCAGCACTCAGGAAGTTGAGGCAGGGGGCCCATGAGGTCAAGGCCAGCCTAAACTACGTAGCAAGACTCTGTCTCATAAAATCAAAAACCAAAACGAAACAAGCAAACACCACAAATAACAAAAACTTGGGGTGGTAGCACACACCTGTAATCTCAGCACTCAGGAGGCTGAAACAGGAAGATTGCCATGAGTTCGAGGTCAGCCCAGGCTACATAGAAAATTCAAGTCCAGCCTAAAGTCTCCAAAAACCAAACCAAAACAAAAACATTGAACCAGATACAGCTTTGGTTTCAAGGTAGGAACTCAGATTTCTGGATCTTTTGTCCAAAGTAAGATGGCAAATGAAATTTTTGCGTTGGCAGTCTTCCCCCAGGGCCTGGGCAGTGCTGGTGACAGCAACTGGGCCTCCTCTAGCCCTGGCTACTTGGTGCTTGGTGCTTGGTCCTGGTCCTTGGAGTGGGGCTCAGGGTTTGTGGAAGAGCAGCAGGAATGGTGATGAACAAGCTGAGACACGCTGTGGGCTCCTAAGACGGTACAGGGTAGTTCCTAAGTCACCTTCCTTCTAATGACAGAGGGTTTACTGCTTCTGAAGCATTATCTGGGGCCAGGTATGTCACCTATATGTGTGTATTCAAATGAGACGCTTTTCTTTCTTTCTTTTTGAGACAGAGTCTCACTATGTAGCCCAGGCTGACCTCAAACTTGCAGCAATCCTCTTGTCTCAGCTCCTGAGTGCTGGGATTACAGGCTTGCGCCACCATGCCTGGCTATTTTTTCCTTTTTTGGTAGGGGGAGTGCTGGGGATCGTATTTGGGCCTTGTGCTTGCTAGGCAAGCACTCTACCACTGAGCTAAATCCCCAACTCCCTTTCTTTATTTTTTTGAGACAGGGTCTCGCTATGTAGCTCAGGCTGACCTCAAACTCACAGTGATCTTTCTGCCTCAGCCTCCTGAGTGCTGGGATGACAGGTGTGTGCCACCATGCCTGGCTGTTTTTTTTTAAAAAGTTTTATTTTGTTAGTACATCTTTGCTGTACCTAATGATCCCATTCCTCATGGGGAAGTGGAACAGGGAGAACACTTCTAAGCTGTTTTTTTGAGCAGCAGGGATGGGGATCTCAGGGGTATGGGTGTATGATAGTCAACAAAGACTCGGTTTCTTGAATGCCTCCCACGTGGCAGGTCCCCAGCACCTCCAAAGTGATTCCCCCTCATACCAACTGGAAAGGCTGACACCATGACCCTCTCTTGCTTCTCATGTCCCTCATGAGCCTTTGTGTGGAGTCTTGAAAAGTAATGAACAGTTAGCCAGGCATAGTGGCACGTGCCTGTCATCCCAGCACTTGGGAGGCTGAGGCAGGAGGATTGGTCCAGTTCAAGGCCAGCCTGGGCTACATAGTGATTTCAAGTCCAGCCTGAACTACATATCAAGACCCTCTCTCAAAAAAACCAAGGAAAGAAAAGTAAAAATGTGGGGGACAGAGAGGTTGGATAACCTACCCGAGACCCTCTTTATCTGTAGAAGAACTGGATTAGAACTTGAGTTTCATCGAGCGGCCAAAGCAGAGCTTGCAAGTGCAGGTCTCTTTAGGGACCAGGTGGGTCAAAGAAAGGTGACAAGTGGCTGAAGATCAGTGTGATGAGCCTGTTGGCCAGCTGTGCCTCTGGCTGGTGACTTTACCTGCTGGGCAGCTCGGCTTCCTCTTGTGCACCTCGGGGTTGTGGCAGTGCTGCATCTCATGGTGTATTAGACGAGTGGAAACCTAAGTGCTTAGCATGGTACCTGGCTCCAAGGGTGGCCTGCTTTAGCCATCTTCCCTAATATTCCCCGAGATGTCCCTGCCCAGCCTCATTTTCACATGTACTTTGCAACGTGTGAAAGTATCATTTATATGAGACGCCCAGAGTTTGCAACGCCATTGCCGTGGAGGGAGACAGATAGTAGGTTAGTGGTTGCCAGAGGCTGGGGGAAGGCAATGGGGAGTGGCTGCGAAGTGGGCAGGGGGTCTGCCGGGTAATGAAAGTGGTCTGAAACTAGACAGGTGGTGTTGCACAGCCTTGTGGCTGTGCCAGAGGCCACCAAATTGTACATGTGAAAAGGGTAAGCTTATGGTATGTGATTTATAGTTCGACCCATCCTTTGTTTATTGTTTTTTTGAGACAGAGTCTCACTATGTAGTCCAGGCTAGCCTTGAACTCACTCTGTAGCCCGGGTTGGCCTTGAACTGGCACCGATCCTCCTGCCTCAGCCTCCCAAGTGCTGGGATGACAGACTCATGCCACCATGTCCAGCTGTGTCTCCATTTAAGGCAGTTCACCATCTGGTGTGAGCAGAACAAGCTTGAGAAGTGTCAGTATGTGTCCCAGGGTGGAATTGATCCTCAGGGTCCCTAGTAGGTTCAGAAAGGGTCTGAGCAGGACAGGCCCCAATGCTGGTGGCACTGAGATACTAGGCTAGGATCCAGACAGGAAGCTGGGCAGTAATTTAGGTGTCAGGTCTGATGCTGGGTCTCAGGGGCAACTGCAGAGCGGTACTGAGCTGCTGAACCCTACCTGTGTGTTTTTGGAGTGGCCCGTGGGATGCTGGCATTGTAGGTACATGGAGAAGTTCCCCTTGCTGGGTGGCTCTAGGGTCACTGTCCCATGTACACGTTAGCCAACTGCACAAGGACTGGGATACTGCCTTTTTCATTTATTTCTTTTGCAGTGCTGGGGATTGAACCCAGGTCCTTCACATTTACCTACAGCCCCTGCCTTTTTTTAACCTTTTTTTTTTTTTGAGACAGGGTCTACCAAGTCACTAAGTTGCCCAGGTTGGGCTCAAACTTGTGATCCTCCTGCCTCAGCCTCCTAGAGCACTGGGATTACAGGTGGGCCCCACCATGTCTGGCTTCTATTTTATTTATTTATTTTTGAGATGGGGCTCTCACTGTATGGCCCAGGCGGGCCTTGATCCTCCTGCTTTGGCCTCCTAAGTATCTGGGACTACAGGCACATGCCACCAGGCCTGGTTGCCTCTGGCTTTTAGTCTCATCTGCTTTGATTGACTTTCAGCCCTTTCCTTGATGTCACATCCCCATCCTTTGTATCCTGGTGGCCCCCAGGTAGCGAAAATGTGTTTGTTGTTAAAGCCACCTCGCAGGGAAGCCACCCGTGTCAGCCTCTGCAGGCACCATGGAAGGGGCTGCAGTCGGGATGGCGATGATGATGAGGCTGTGTTGGCTGTTCTGGGGCGTGTGATCAGGAGAGATGCCCTCCACGGATGCCCCCTTCCCAGGATCTCACTGTGCAGTCCCAGCTGGCCTTGAACTCACTATATAACCCAGACTGGCCTCAGACTTGACGGAATCCTCCTCCCTTCCCTTTTGCAAAGGATCTCTCTTCCTGTTTCCTGTTATCTTTCTCTTGTGTTGCTCTTTAATTTACTTATACTTTGGGTTTCTGCTAACATCAAGGTCCCCATACACAGATGGCTGTATTCTTTGTGACTACTGTCTCTGTTTTCCGTGTTCTTCGTGAGTAACCCAGGCCTTCCATCACTGTCACTCTGCCTCAGGGAAACCCCAGGTGAAGCTCGTGGCTGACTCCGGGACACCAGCCAGGCTCCTCCTGTGTGGGCTCCGCACTTGTCCTGATTAGTTACTCACTGTCTAGATCCCCGAGCATGGTCACTCTGTCTCTTTTGTGTTGAATCTTACTAGTTTCCATTTCAGGCAGCAACCTTGTCACTTTTAATACATTTGATTTTTATGAGAAGCAGTGAAAAAGAATAAACAGCACAATGAGCCAAAGGCTTGCCCAGGGAGTTGATAAAAGAAGAAATCAGATTGGACAATAAACATATGAAAAGATCATCAACCTCATTAGCAATCAGAGACCTTTAAATCACACACCCTCTAGTAGGCGAAAGAATCATCATGAAATCTGACAATCCAGATATTTACATGGTTACAAGAGTGATGTGTGTTTTCAGTAGTAAACTTGGAAAATGTAGGAAAGAGTAGAGAAAACACAAAGCTCATCATTTAAGGATGACCCCACTACCATGGTGAGCTACAATATTGCAATCATTTTTTCTGTGCAGAAACATCTTTCAAATTACTGATATCAAACTGTGTGTCTAGTGTTCTTCCCTTATTGCCAAATACAGGCAGAATGATATTCAAGGCCCATATGTACAGTGCAGTAAAGAAACATCAAGTGAAAACCAACTTGGTTGGTGTCATCACCAACTTGGCAGAGAAATAGAATATTGAGAACTTCGGAGTGACCCATGTCCCCTCGTGATCACAGCAGTCGCCCTCTCCTGGAAGTAACCGCTACCCTGGTTTCTGTGTAGGTATTTTCTTGCTTTACCCAAGTATAAGAGATTTGTAAGTAGCTCTAAATAATGCAGTTTTGCCTCTCCCTTCGTCCCCCTTTGGTTTTTGAGACATGGTCTCACTGTGTAGCCCAGGCTGGCCTCAGACTTGAAGCGATCCTCCTGTCTCAGCCTCCCAAGTGCTGGGATGACAGGCGAGCACCACCACACCTAGTTTGATTTCTTTTATGAGTTGCCTGCTCATGTTGTTGGCTCATTTTCCTGTTTATTCTTTTTTCTGCTGGCTCATACTCATGATGTTCTGTTGGTTTTTGAGAAAGCTCCTGAGTTTGGTACATATTCTAAATCACCCGCCACCTTCCTCAACCATCGTTTATGTATTTTTTTTAAAAGAGAGGGTCTCTGTGTTGCCCAGGTTGTCCTTAGTGTCCTGGGTAGCTGCGACAACAGGTGAGTTTTGCTTTGCCTGGCTGTCTAGCCACTTTTTCATTTCTCCGTTTTCCACTTGCCTCTTTGGGCACTTGCAGCTGTATAATCATCTAGTCTACACAGAGTGGCATCTCTTTTCCACAACTTCCCTTTGTAATTTTGGATCTGGCTGGTACACCTGGACTACAACAGTTAATCATGGTGCATCAGGGACCCTTTGTTCATTGTGCCCTTGGCTTGTGATGTACAGATATGTCACACTAAGGATAAATCCCCATTCTTCTTTAACTAAGGACTTGGCTTTTCACAGAGTCCAGGTTAGACCTCGAATCTTATCAGGCAGGGTTGGGGGGTCTCTGGACACCCGCTGCTGCCATTGGACCTGCTACTGTTTGGTGTATGAGCAACAGAGCGCCTCCGTCATCCTGGGCAAGCCCTTGTGGGGTACATGTTGCTTTTTACATCTTCTATTTGTGAATTTTGTATCAGTAATCAAGGGTGGGACTAGCCTAGCGTGCATTTTCTGTGCCACGCCTCCTGGAGTTGTGCGTATGTGAACAGAGGAGAACTCTTGTCTTCTGAGACTGAAGTCATTCTTCCATGAATTGAGCCTGAATGATCCATTTAGAAGCGCACTTCTTAGACAATTTTCATGAATTATGTGGTGGTCTTTTTTTTTTTTTTTGTGCTGGGATTGAATTCGGCCTTGTGCTTGCAAGGCAAGCACTCTAACCACTGAGCTTAATCCCCAGCTCATGTGGTGTTTGTTCTGTCTAGGTTTTCTTCTTCTTGACTACATTTTGAAACTTTATGTATTTCTAGAATAATATCTAGTCGAATGCAAGCTCCATAAAGAAATGATTTTTTTTTTGAGACAAGATCTTGCTATCTAGTCCAGATTGGCCTTAAACTTGCTATATAGCCCACGCTGATTTTAAACTCGTGACCCTCCTGCCTCAGCCTCCCTGGTGCTGGGATTAAAGGCATGTACCACTGCACTGGGCAAGAAATGGTTTTTTGTCTGTTTTATTTACTGCTGCATCCCTGGGACCTAGAACAGGGTAAGGCACATACAGTAGTAGGTGCTTATAGACATCGGTCAAATGATGGAAGAGGGAATCCATGAATAAAGCTGTATTTTTCCATTCACAAACATAGAGCATATACAACTTTGTCTTGCCTTTATTTTAGTTTCCCTTATATTAATAGTTACTTCTTATTTGAAGCTATGTCAGGTTTTTGGTCCTTTCCTCACTTAGGTTGGTGAGGTGATTCATAAACATTTGGTAAACTTTTTTTTTTTTAAAGAAACCTCGGCAGAAGGAGCATCTGTTAGAGAAGGAGTCAGGTTCACTTTATGTGGGTCGTAGCAGTGTCAAGGGGAGAAGTGGTCTGAGCTGTCATTGCACAGAGGAGCAACATGAAGGCATCTGCAGAGTGTAAGGCTTCTTGTGCTCCAGTTTGCCCAGCAGCTTGGTTTGTCATTCCCGAACACCAGAGTGAGCCTGGACAAGCTACTGTTCAGATGCATTTGTAGATGGCTGCACTGCCCCAAGATGAATGTAGTTATGGGTTGCAAATATGTACTAGGAGAAAACTAAAGAATCATTAAATATAAAAAAGGGAACGCACCATTTGATGCTCACAGCCACTTAGATGGCCTCAGACATGCTGCAGTCCCTTGAAGAAGGCAGACTTAGAAGGATAGACCTGCACAGTCGCATTTAGGTGATGGGCTTGGAGAGGCATCGTTACAGAGCTGGGGACCAGCTGGGTGGCAGCTGGGGCATAGGGCAGATGCAGGAACAGAGGGAAAGGCCAGGTTGGGAGACGCAGACAAAGTTGAGGAAGGGCAGTGGGAAGAACCCTTGGGGACAGACCCGTTCCTTCTCTGCCCTGTGACAGAGGCCTTGTGATCCAATTGTATGGGACCCAGTAAATGCCCACAAGTTAGTGCAGGTGCAGTGAGGGAAGGTGAAGTCTGCTGTACACTTTCTTTTTTTTTTTTTTTTTTTTTGAGACAGGATCTCACTATGTAGTTCAGACTGGCCTCAAACTCACTATGTAGTCCAGGCTGGCAACGAACTCATAGCAATCCTCCTGCCTCAGCCTCCCAAGTGCTGGGATTATAGGTGTGTGCCACCAGCCTGTACACTTCTATCAGGGTCCATATCCTAATTGTGATAGTGCACTGTAATTTTGCATAAACTGGGTAAAGTGCACAAGTATATTATTTCTTACAACTCTGTGAATTGTTAATCTTTTTAAACGAGTCTTAATTTTTTTGGTATGTGTTTATGATACATAATGGTTGCATTCCTTGTGGGGAGTTGAAACGTGTACACAACACATCTTTTTTTTTTTTTTTTTGGTGCTGGGTATCGAACTCAGGGCCTTGTGCTTGTTAGGCAAGCACTCTACCACTGAGCTAAATCCCCAACCCCAACAACGCATTTTGTTTCCTTTTTAAAAATCTCTTTCCCTCTCTTTCCCCGTTCCTCCATCTCTTGATCCTCTTCCCTTTTGCAAAAGATCTATCTCCTTGTTTCCTATATCTGTCTTTTGTTTTGCTCTTTCACTTATTTATATTTTGAGTTTCTCATATAAGAGAAATCATGTGATATTTAACTTTGTGTGTCTGATTTGTTTCACTGAACTTTATGGTCCTAAGATGCACGCATTTTCCTACAAATGCTTCAAATTTATGGCAGAGTAGTACTCTGTTGTGTATAAATACCACATTTTCTTTATCTGTTCATCTGTTGATGGACATATAGGCCACTTTCAAGATTTAGCTATTATGTGTTGTGCGGCTATAAACATGGGTATGTAAGTATTACTCTAATACAATATCTTTAACTCATGTGGGAAGACACCTAAAAGGGGAATATCTGAGTGGAGTGGAGTTTCTATTTTTAGTTTTTTGAGGTATCTCCATACTGATTTATATGTAGATGTACTAGCTTATATTCCCACCAACGTTTTCCCCACAGCCTCCCCAGCATTTGTTATTGGTTGATTTCTTGATGATGGCCATTCTTTCTGGAGTGAGATGGAATCTCAGTGTTGTTTTATTTATTTATTTTTTTTAAATGAAAGAAGATAGTTTATTTGAAGGTGGGGAAAGGGAGAAGAGAGAAGGAAAGAGAGAGAGGAGGAGGAGAAAGAGAAGGAGGGAAGAAGAGAGGGAGAAAGAGAGTGAGCATGAGCAGACATGGCAGACAGCTACTCTGGACAAGTTGGAAGTATTTGAAAGTGAATAACTCCCTCAATGTTGTTTTAATTTGCATTTCTCAGATGGCCAGAGATGTCGAACATTTTTCTATGTATTTATTGGCCATTTGTGCTTCTGAGAAGTATCTATTCATTTCAGATGCCCATTTTTTGATCAGGTCTTTTATGTTAGGTGTCTAATTTTTTTGAGTTCTTTGTGTATTCTAGTATTAGTCCTCTGTCTGAGGTAACTGGCAAAATTTTTTTCCATTCTGTAGGTTGTCTCTTCACTCTGTTGGTGGTTTCCTTTGGTGTACAGAAGCTTTTTAATTTGATATGATTCCATTTGTTAATTGTTGGTACTATTTCCTGTGGAATTTGGGTTCTGTTCTGAAAGTCCTTGCCTACACATGTCTTCAAGATTGTTTCTGTTTTAATATTTAGCTCTTTGATCCTATTTTATTTTATTTTTTTCTTTTTGGTGTTTTTAATAGATTTTTGTTAAAATTTATCCAAAATGACACAAACTTACAGGCCATTACACAAGCTTACAGACCACAATACATTGCGCCTTTTGCTTATGACAGCGAGCAATGTAAACAATCACATAGATGCAGTATTAAGTTGCACTACATGAAGTTACTGTAGTACCTAGTGTACTGTCACTGTTTTGAGTTTGGGTTATTAGGTTCCTGTTTTTAAGCTTGTTGTTCCTCTGGATTCCCATTCCCCTGCCCCTTTGCCCTCTTCTGGTTTCCTTGGACCTTTGCCTATTGGCTTAGATCTGACCCTTTGCCGGTTTGTATCCATTGTTTACCTTTTTTGTTTTGTTTGTACTTTGTCTCACTCAAATGAGGGATACCATACGGTATTCAAGCTTGCAAGTCTGGTTTATTTCACTCAACATTATATTTTCCAGGTCCATCCATTTTCCTGTAAGTGACTCTAGTTTGTCATTCTTTATAGGTGAATAGTATTCCATTATGTATAGATACCACATTTAGTTTATCCAGTTAGCTGTTGGTGGGTATACAGCTTGCTTCCAGAATTTAGCTATTACAACTTGTGCTGCTATAGACATTGTTGTGCAAGTATCTCTGTAGTATGATGTCCTTAGCTCTTCAGGAAAGATACCTAGTAGGGGAATGGCTGAGTCATATGGGATTTCTACTTTCAGACTCTTGAGAAATCTCCATACTGATTTCCATAATGGTTGTACTAGTTTGCATTTCCACCAACAGTGTAGGAGGGTTCCCTTTTTACCACAGCTGCGCCAGCATTTGTTATTGTTTGACTTCCTAATGATTGCCGTTCTTTCTGGGGTAAGGTGGAATCTTAGAGTTGTTTTAATTTGCATTTCTCTGATAGCCATAGATTTTTTATTTCCATACATTTGTTAGTCATTTGTATTTCTTCCACTGTGAAGTATCTGCTCTTTTCTCTGGCCCATTTCTTGATGGGCAGTTTAGTTTTTTTGAGTTCTTTGTATATTGTAGATATTAGTCTTCTGTCTGAGGAGTAGCTGGCAAAGATTTTCTCTCATTCTGTGGGTTTTCTCTTCACCCTACTAATTGACTCTTTTGCTGTACAGAGACTCTTTAGTCTAATGTAGTCCTATTTGTCAATTCTTGTTGTTATTTCCTGTGCAGTTGAGGTTCTGTTCAGGAAGTCCTTTCCTACTCTCATGTCTTCAAGTGTTTTACCTGTTTTGTCTTCCAGAAGGTTTAATGTTTCTGTATTAATGTTTAGATCTTTGATCCACTTTGATTTTAATTTAGTATATGGTGAGAGATATGGGTCCAGTTTCATTCATCCACAAACTGACAACCAGTTTATTAAATAGGCTATCTTTCCTCCAACGTATGTTTTTCGATCCTTTATCAAAGATCATATATTTGAATATGTCAGATTCAAATTTGAGAAGTTTCTGTGTCCTCGATTCTCTTCCATTGGTCTACATGTCTATCTTTATTCCAGTACCATGCCATTTTTATTACTATTGCTTTGTAGTATAGCTTGAAGCCTGGGATTGCTGTGCCACCTGCTTTGGTCTTATTGCTTAGTATTGCTTTTGCTATTTGAGGTTTCTTCTGTTTCCATTATAAATTTAGGATTGTTTTCTCTAGATCTGTGAAGTATGCCGTTGGTATTTTGATTGGAACTGTGTTGAATCTGTGTAACAGTTTTGGAAGTATGGCCATTTTAACAATATTGATTTTGCCTAACCAGGAGCAAGGGACATCTTTCCTTCTTCTGGTATCTTCTTCAGTCTCTTTTTTCAGAGTGCTATAGTTTTCTTTGTAGAGGTCTTTAACTTCTTTAGTTAGGTTAATTCCTAACTAATTCATTTTTCTTGAAGCAACTGTGAGTGGTATTATTTTCATAATTGCCTTCTTATCCTGTTCATTGTCGGTATATACAAATGCTAATGATTTTTGCATGTTGATCTTATATCCTGCTACTTTGCTGAAATTGGTCATTAATTCTTGGGGCTTTTTGGTGGAGTTCTTTGGGTCTTCCATGTGGAGTATCATGTCATCTGTGAATAGTGATAATTTGAGTTCTTCCTTTCCTATACGTATTTCTTTTTTTGGGGGGGGTGCCGGGGTCCTATACGTATTTCTTTTATTTCTTTTTCTTGCCTAATTGCTCTGGCTAATGTTTCAAGTACTATGTTAAATAATGGAGGTGACTCTTTTTAGTTTTTTGAGACAGGGTCTCCCTGTGTAGCTCAGGCTGGCCTTGAGCTCACTATGTAGCCCAGGCTGGCCTCAAGCTTGTGGCAATCCTCCTGCCTCTGCCTCCTGAGTGCTGGGCCTGAGTGCACCACCACGCCCGGCCCTTTTTGATTTTAATTTAATACATGGTGAAAGATAGGGGCCTACCTTCAATTTTCTGCATGTGGCTAGCCAGTTTTCCCAGCACCATTCATTAAAGAGGCTGGGTGTCCTCCAACATAGGTTTTTGGCCCCTTTGTCAAAGTTCAGGTAGGTGAATGTACCTGGGGTTGTTTCTGCATCCTCTGTTCTGTTCCATCCATCCACATGTCTGGCTTTGGGCCAGCACCTAATTATATTAATGACTTTTTTTGTGGTACTGGGGATTGAACCCTGGGTTTCGCACATACTAGGCTAGTGCTCTACCATGGAGCTACATCCCCAGCCATTTTTAGATTTTATTTTGAGACAGTCTTGCTGTGTTGCCCAAGCTGGGCTCAAACTTGCCATTCTCTTGCCTCAGCCTCCTGAGTAGCCAGGATTACAAGCCATGTGCCACCATGCCCAGCTTCAGTACATGTCACTAAGAAGCCCTTGTGGTGACAGCTATGTACTGATATAAAACAGCCAGTGAAGTGCTCGCTTCGGCAGCACATACACTGAAAAAGCCAGTGAAGTAGGACTCAGAGTAGTGTATGTACATTGTCAGGACAGGAAACACCATGAGAGGGGTATCAGCTTGGACACTGCATGTCTGAGCCGATCTCAGGCTCTGACCAGACTGAGAGGTGCCACTTTGAGTGTGGGAATGTGGTATTTGGGGCAGCCGTAAGAGCTGAAATCACAGGAACAAGTAGGATCACTCTGGGAGAATGGGGTGGGCGTGAAAGATCGCATTTTGCAGACAGCCAAGTGGAGGTGATAGGGACAGATCAATGAAGGAGACCAAGAAGGGGCGGTGAGGGAGACAGGTCGCAAGCTAGAAGGAGGGACTGTCCTGGAGCTGTGGGACAAAGTAATTTAAGGCATCTTGCTCCTCCACATCAGATCCAGCTGAGGGGCCAGAGGCTGGGCAGGTCTGTTTGTGTGAAGCAGGTATGCATGTCTCCTGCAGGTACCTCTCCTGTGCCCCCAAAGGGTGTACCCACTCACCCCTGCCCTTGGCCCTCTCGGCTTTTGCCACCTGTCCTCCTCTTCTTCTCTGGCCATTCCCTGCCGCACCCTTTGTCCCTACCCCTGGCTCCTACAGTGTGAAGTCCCACATCCTCTGTTCCCCTTTGTGAGCCTGGCTCACTGCCACCCATATGCAAAGCCTCCTACATTTGCTTAAATGTCTCCACTGTGTGACTGAAATCAAGAAGGCTGGTTTGATCCAGGCATGGTGGTATAGGCCTGTCATCCCAGCACTCGGGAGGCTGAAGCAGGAGATCTCTGTGAGTTCAAGGCCATCCTGAACTACATAGTGAGACCTTGTCCTCAAAAAGCAAAAAACAAGCAAACAAAATGCTGGTTTTTTCATCCTTGTGTCACCCCCAGCATCCTGTGCCTGGTAGAACCTCTGTGCTTGGTGACTAAGTTGTCCCACACTGGCTTTCTGGTTCTAGGACCCTATGAAGTGCATTCACTGCAGGATTGCCTGTAGTGGAAACTCCCTGGGCCCTGAAAATGGGCTTGGATTTGCAGAAATGTAAATGATGGCAGCAGCGCATGTGGGTCTTGGGAAGGACATCCTGTTTCATGGTCAAGGTTGGGTGGATTTATAATGGGCAGGACATCTGATGGCCTCTCCTCTTCCCGAGTTGTATTCGGTGTGTTGTGCTGGGTTTAGATGGGAGCAAGCCAGTTCCTCCCAGTTCTCCAAGCGTCTTGTTGGAATCTTCTTTGTGCTTGTGTTGCCTTCCCTGTGAATGCAGGTTTTTTGTTTTTTTTTTTTAATAAGAGAAGACAATCTATTTGAAGATAGATAAGAAGAAAGAGAGATGACAGAAAGCTACTCTGGATGAGTAGGGAGGATTCAAAAGTGAATTGCTCTGAATGCAGGTTTTTTAATTTTTCTTTTTCTTTTTATGACACTCAGGCCTTTGCAGTGAGCTACATACCCAGCTCTTATTTATTTATTTACTTATTCGTTGACTAATTGAGCCTGGGTCCTCCTAAGTTGCCCAGCCTGGGCTTAAATTTGTGATCCTCCTGCATCAGCCTCCTGGAGAGCTGAAATGACATGCATGTGCCACCACATCTGGCTAAATGCAGGGTCTTGAAATACAATTTTCTTTTTTTTCATGACTTTTTAAAAATTGGAAGATAATTCACATTCACTGTAGTCACCTTTTTTTTTTGGTGCTGGGGATCAAACTCTGGGCCTTGTGCTTGGTAGGCAGGCACTCTAACCACTGAGCTACATCCCCAGCCTGTATTCACCATTTTTAAGTGTACAGTTCAGCTGTGTTCAGTAGAATAAAAAGTTTCACCAGTTTTAAAACTTTTTCATCATTCCTCTAAATATAGGCCTCATCAAACAGCTACTCTGTAGTTTCTTTTTGTCCCTCAGTGCCACCAGCCCTGGCGAATGCTGATCTACCTGGTCACTGTGGATTTGCCTTTAGAGGCCATTTGGTACCTATGCTTGGCTTTTGCTGGCATGATGATTTCAGGGGTGTCCAGCTTGCAGCAGAGCTGCATGACAGGCCATTGTGTGGCCACGCCACTCCCACCACAGTGCTGCTCAGTGAGGGCAGCAGCGTGGGCACCTTGTTTGAGGGTGGTTTCCGGGCTCATGCACATCTGTAACAGCTGCCTTTCTCTAGGGCCTGGTGGTTCTTGGTGGTCTTCCCTGGGGAGAAGCAGCCGGGAGTTGGGCTGCAAGCCAGGGTTTGAGTGGGTGTAGGATGGAAGGTGTTTTAGTTAGGTTTTCTAGAGCCAATGGTTGTAAGAGAGCAGGTTTAATAGAGGACATTTACAAGTTACGGTATTCACCCACAAGCCAAATGCAAGAGGTGCCGAATGTCCATCTATGCACTGGAGACCAGAAAGATCCAATCAAGGGCTGGGAGCCCACAGCACTGTCCCATGTACGTCCGTGTCTGCACATGATGGCTGAAGAAATCTTCACTGGAACCAGGATATGCTCCTTGCAGCAGAGATGACAACCAGAGCTCCTCCGAAGCAACAGCAGCCATCCTCGACGACAGCAAGGCCCCGAGCTCCTTCCTTGACGAGGACAGCCGAGTTCCTTCCGGGAGAACCAGCCTCAGCAGAGCTTCTCCTGGAAAACAGCCCGCCAACTAGCTTCTGCTCCCACTCTGCTTTATGTTGCATGAGCAACAATCCTCAGGTGGATCCTCTACGCCCAGCATCACACCAACTCAGACCAGCTGGGCGTTCTGGCTCAAGTTGACCACATTAAGTCCACTACAGAAGGGAAGGCTAGGGAGCTCTTGTAGGTACAAGGCTTGCTCAGACTGCTGCATCCTCTTAGCTGGCTCAGTTTCTTTTGAGTTTTTGTTGTTGTTGTCATTGTTGTTTTGAGACAGGGTCTTGTTATGTAGTCCAGGCTGGCCTTGGACTCACTAGGTAACCCAGGCTGGCCTTAAACTCACAGTGATCCTCCTGCCTCAGCCTCCCAAGTACTGGGATGACAGGCATGCGCCACCACTCCCAGCTTTCAGTCCCTTTTGAAGCAATGCTTCCAGGTTTTTGGTAGACAGGGGAGCAGTTCCTCAGCTAGCCTTCTGGCTCCCCTCTCTCTTCCCCATTCCTCCTGGCTCTAGCCAGCCCCGTGTCTCCCAGTGAGGGATTGTGCTTAGACATGGCCCTTCCTCACCCTTTCTTGTTAACCATCTGTGTTGGCAACATGGACGATTTCCAAATGAGAGAATTGACAGCTTGCTGATGCGTCTTCCTATCTGCAACCTTGTACATCCTTTCATTTGTTGAAGTCTTTGCTGTTCTTCAGTCATTGTTTTGGTTACTTTTCTTGTTGCTGAGACAAAATACCCGACACCTAAAGTTAAAGGAGGAAAGGTATATTTAGCTCTCAGTTTGTAGAGGTTTCAGTCCATAGCTGGCTGGCTCCAAGGCAGGGTGACATGGCAGAGGGCCATCGCAGAGGGGAAACAGTTCATGGCAGGCAGAAGGTAGCAAAGCAAGCAAGCAAGTTCCTTAGCAACTTCTTTCTGCCCCTTTTATATTCTGTGCATGCTACTGGGATTAGGCTGGTGCCAAACCAATCAGTGGACTGATTTAGTAATCCCATACCCTTGATCCCACTGCCCTGAGTCCTAGCATTGCACCATGAATCAGTCATGCACTCTAAATCCAGCCACCTCTGAGAAAGCCCCACATATGACCGCATGAGGCTTTGGGGGGACATCTAGACACAAGGTGTAACAGTCATGTTTGTTTTTTCCTTTTCTTGTATTTAGTAGAGGTCTCAAGTACTGTATTTGGCGGATGAGTAGAGACAGGGTCTCGCTAATGCAGGCCAGGCCAGCCTTGAACTCATATGTAGCTCAGGCTGGCCTTAAACTTGCAGTGACCTTCCTGCCTCATCTTCCCCAGTTCTGGGATGATAGGCGTGTGCCACCATGCCCTCCCTGATTAAGTATTTTTTTTTTAAATTTCTTAAAGCTTTATTAAGGTACAAAAATGCAATATTAAGTATTTTTTGAAGACTAGATTATATACAGGAAAATGCTCACATATGGTGCTCTTCAGTAATCTTGTATGGTAGTGCGTGAACGTTCTCGTTCACAGTCAAGTATGTATATATGATTGATTGATTGATTTGCAGTACTGGGGGTTGAACCCAGGACCTTCACACTGGGCAACATCCCCATCCCTGTTTTAATATTTTATTTAAGACAGTGTCTCTCTACATTGCTAAGTTGCCCAGGCTGAGCTTGAACTTGTGATCTTCCTGGGCAGTTCCCACTGTGTGGAGAGGTCCGTTTGGACATCTGGGACATTCTCAGTTTAGGGCTGTTTCAGGCCAGGCAGCTGTGAACATTGGTGCGTAAGGTTTTTGTGGATGTAGGTTTGCGTTTCTCTGGAAGGAAACCTGGGCAGGGGATCACTGACTCCTGGCATGTGAATATGTTACACTTCCTAAGAAACTACTAGAGCTTTCCATGGTGGCTGCGGCAGCAGAGTAGGAAACTCCTATTCCTACGCCATCTGATCTGGTATCTGGGTTGCGCAGCTCTGACTCAGGTTTTTCCATTCTGATCCCTTCCACTTTCGTCCTGCCAGAAGTTCATTTTAAGCAGTACACATTTTCTCCCTCTGCCTCCTGTGTCCAGCATATTTTTGTTTTGTTTTGGTTTTTTTTGAGACAGGGTCTCACTTTATAGCGCAGGCTGGCCTTGAACTCACATAGCCCAGGCTGGCCCTGAACTTGTAGCGATCTTCCTGCCTCAGCCTCCCAAGTGCTGAGATGGCAGGCATGTGTCACCATGCCCAGCATGTCCAGCGTTTTTATGAATGTGCCCACTCATGTGCTCCTTCCCTGATGTTTCAGGTGTGTGCCACCAGGCTAACCTCGGGTGCCTTTTCTCCCCTCCTGAAGCAGTGCAGCCCTCCCCAGTGGACTAGGCATTCTCAGGCTGGTAGGATGGAGGTACAGTGCCAAGGGGTGACGTAGTGGCTTGGGCTGTCACTGCCGCCGGTAAAGTAGGGGTACCGGGGTGGAGTGTTTCCGGTGGCACTAGTGCCTAGGGAAGGGAGGATATGTAAAGCACATGTCTGTCATAAGAGGCCATCAGAACATGCTTCCTAAGCAAAGCGTATCATTTGGGGCTCTGAGGTATTTCTCTCGCCATCTTTCACAGAAGGAAACACAAATTTGCAGGGCACTGAGCTTCTGGGCAGCAGTGTTGTAAACCAGGAGGCCTTGCTGCTGTGTCGCACCCACTCCTCAGGTGCGGCTCTGTCACGGTCCCCCTGCCCCTGGCTGGCCGTCTGTCGGGCAGTGATGTGCTGTTCCTCTAGGAATGTGTGTTTGTGCTGCTGTAAAGGGCCTTTCAAGCCCTGCAGTGGGCTGCTGGCTCTCAGCCTCTTCCTCAGCACAACTTCTGCAGCCAGAGGAGCTGGGGTGGGGGTAGGCAGGCGAGGAAGAACCTAATTATGCAAATTTTGATCTTAAAGCTTTATTCGTATGTTTCCTGGCAGGCTGTTCTTTAATCTCAAGAGCAAGATTGCTCAGAATTACCATATATTCTCGTTAATTGCATTAAAATTATAGCAAAGGTTGTTTTTGCTATAATCAAGAGTGATTTTGATTAATACTTAGGAAATCAAACGCCTCGCAAGCGGCAGGAATGAGAACAGCCTTCACAGTGAGCATCTTTCCTTTCCCTCCCTCCCCTTCTTGCAAAAGGCCAGAGAGGCAAACTGATTTGAAAGAGTTTGAAGGAATCCATTTGCTGGTGTGGATTGTCATTTGTAAAGAAAATGTGTCAGAGTGGGCTCTGGTGGCTGCTTCTCTCTGTGTTATGAGGGTTAGAGAAGAGCTCTTTGTTGAGAGATGTGGCCTGATCCTAGGGGTCCTGGCTGGCACAGGCCATTTCTGGCAGGCCCTCTTCTCTGGGATCAGTAGAGCTGCCTAGGAGGGTCCAGGAGAACCTGCTGGAGGAGACAGAGAGACACCTATGAGGTGGCCATTAGGCCCAAGATGAGAGTGGGTGGAAATGAGCGAGATGGCTGGTTGTGGAGCGCCAAGGCTGAGTCCATCGCCTCTCTGATGGGCCAGTTTGGGGGGTGAGGCCAGGAGGAGTCATGGGTAATGGCATTGTGCAGGTGTCCCTGAGATCATGTGCCAGGTGGGTGCTGAGAAGTCAGCTGGCAGAGTGGCATGTTCAGGAGGCCTGTAGGCTTTCCTTGGTTGCACAGGGACCATGGGGGCTTCAGGGCAAGCTCCTTCCAGAGGCTCTATGGATTGTCCTGGAGTCTCATTCCCTTGCTGTGACTTTAGGAGAGCCTAGAAGAGCTGAGTTTCCCCCAGGGGGCCTCTTGCACCCCACACTGAGATACAGTGCCACCACTGAGCTAAATCTCCAACCTTGGCCTTTGTAAAAAATAATTTCAGAACTTTTTGTTTGATTTTTTTTTTTTCTGAGTCAGGGTCTCATTATGTAGTTCAGGTTGGCCTTGAACTCCCAGCGATCTTCCTTTCTCAGCCTCCCCAGTGCTGGGATTACAGATGTGTGCCACCACACCCAGCAAGAACATTTTACATTTATAGAAAAATTGTAAAAACAACACAGATTTCCTATTCCCCTTCACTTCCACCATTATTGACATCTTATATTAGTATAGTACATATGTCACAATCAATAATCCACCATTGATATCTAGTTTTTTTTTTTTGAGACAAGGTCTTGCTACATTCAGGCTGGTCTTGAGCTCTGCAATTCTCTTGCCTCAGCCTCCTCAGTGCCGTGATGACAGGTGTGCCACCACACGCATCTGATGTAAAAATTTCTTTTTATCAGTACATGTTCGTAGTACATAATGATTACGTCATCATGGGGAGTTGATGCATGTACATGACACAACCTTCTGCATTGTTAGTGATTAAAGTCCACACTTTTTACTCAGATTTCCTTAGCTTTTCCTTCTTGGTTCTGGGATCCCATCCTGTACCTGGGAGTTTTGCAGTGAAGCGTTTCTGGGTTGAGCAGTTAGGAATTCCAGGACTGGAGTTCCTCATGCCTTTGGTTCTCTATAGCTTCAGTAGTGGAAAGCTTTCTCAATTCAGTTTTGTTTGGAGGCGGAGTCTCACTGTATTGCCCAGGCTGGCCTTGAACTCATGGCCTCAAGTGATCCTCTTGCTTCAGCCCCCCTCCCCTACTCCAGTACCAGGGACTATAGGCACATGCTGTCCCACCCATCTTCGAAAAGCAGCTTTTAAGGAGTCATGACTTGAAGTCAGTGCAGGCTGCGTCATCCTCTTCCTGTTGCTAGTACATCTAATAGATCCGAAGTGACTCATGGATGCTATTTCCAGGTAGGCCATGAAAAGTGTGTCCCTGCTGGGGACAGAGAGAGTCACCACTTCCTCAGGGCTCCTGTGCATGGCCCCTTTGTGCTGAGCCTTGTCTGCCATCTTAGCCTTGCCCTGTCAACTGTCACTCTTAGATCCCGGCCTGCTGTCACCATGGAGAGTGTGCAGAGCTTCTGTCATTTGTTTTATATTCGTTTCCCTTCCCCCACTAAGTACCTATTTTTATTCTTTTTCAGTTTTTTCTTATGATAAAGCACACATAACATAAAATTTACTATCTTTCCCATTTTAATTGTATATTCCTAGAGCTGTGAGGTACTAGTCTTTGACACATGTCACTAAGCACACATGTTCCCTTTGACCTGTGTGACATGCATATGTGATTGTTGGAAAAGGCATTGTGCTGTTTCTTGCTGCCAGATTCAGAACCATGATTTCTGTCTGTGTCCACGTTGCCACATCTGCTTTCTTAGGTTCCAGCTGCCCTCTGGTTGGAATACTTGTTTGTGGATGCCTGGCATGTTGGCCCCAGCACTCTGCCAGTCACTGACCCCTGTCCCATGCCTAAGTCTTCCCATTCCCCACCCCACAGTGGCACCCATGGGCATCCTTCTCGGGCTGCTCAGGAATGCCACTTCTGGTCACGGAAGCCCCCACCACCAAGTCCACCCAAGTGCTGCCTGGTGGGTTCCATGCTGTCTGTGCTGGGTCCTGCCCCTGCCAGCCATTGAATGTAGCGTCACTGGATTAGTCCTGCCTACTCTTTACTTTCAATTGTTCCTTTTTCTGATAGCTGATTTTATCCACTTATTTATTTTAAAAAATTTTCATTAGCCCGTGTCTGCAGTATAGAATGACCACATTCCTTGTCTGGAGTTGATCCATGTACGGGAGACATCTTCATTCTTTTTTCGTCTCTTGCCCTTTAGATTCCTCCCTTTCTCCATCTCTACATCTGGTTGAACATGGATGTGGTGGGGGGACAGTCCAGGAATACAGGCAGAGTTCACTTCAGTAAATAAAAGTATACTAAAAACCTCCCAAAACAATGTTTCTACCCTGCCAGCTGTGGTGGCACACACCTGTCATCCCAGCACTAGGGAGGTTGAGGCGGGAGGATCTCTGCAAGTTCCAGGCCAGCCCACGTAGGGAGACCCTGTCTCAAAAAGTAAAAAACAAAACAAAACAAGAATGTTCCTGCCCCAGTGGTGAGCCGGCACTGCTGGGAAATGTGAGTTAGATCCCCACTAAATTCCTGCTTCTTGTCATTGCCTTTGATTGCGCTTGTGCTCTGGTCTTGTACCCTGGAAATACATTTTAGTGACTCTCAGTTATTTCCAGTGTGCAAAATGAGTTCGTTGTGAGTGGAGTTGACTCTTCCTGGAAGCCCCTCTTTGCTTTGTGCCAGGGTGATGGAAAGATGTTTTTTTTTTCCTTCAGTTAAATACAAGACTCTGGTATCCAGACTGCCATCGTTTGTCACCTTACCTCGCTCGAATGGCCTGAAAGTGCAGTAATTGGAGGCCGCTGTGCAAATGACAGAATCATGGTGTGGTGCTCACAAATGCCAGTGCATAGCAAAGGCCCCTTGCACACTGGGGGAGTTGGGGACTGTAATTAAGGCCTGTCAGTCACACCGCCCAATTAGAATAGCCTGCCTCTTTTTGTGGAAGAATAATTGCTTGTTGAAAGCATGACATTAAAGAGAGAGCAGAGTAGGACCTGGCAAGGTTTCCACATGGAGACAGCAAACCTATTCAGAACAAAGGTGTCAGTGGCCCCTTGCTGTTGTCCCTAGGCCTGCGATGGTGGTGGGGTGAACATGTACACAGAGGAAAGGGGCTGGCGGGCTCCTACTGGCACCATAACGAATCACCGTGAATTTAGAGGCTTAAAGCAACACAGATGTGTCCCTTTGTGTTCTGCATGCTGGGCTGAGGTCAAGGTGCTGGCAGGGTTGTGTTGCTGTTGCAGGTGCCAGGGGTCAGGGGTCAGCCATGTCCTTGCCATTTGCAGTCTCTGGAGACCGCCTGTAGTCCTGGGCTCATAGTGCTTTCCTCTCACTTCACGACCCTGTCCCCTTGTCCCCGCTTCCTTATCAGGACCCTTGGGGTTACTTCGAGCCTGCCCAGATCGCCCAAGACTATTGCTCTATCTCAAGGCCTTTGGCTTTGCTTTGCTCCAATTTTTTTGAGATAGGGTCCCAGGCTGGTATTCAACTCATAATCCTCCCGCCTCAGCCTCCCAGGTGCTAGGATTATAGCAGTGTATACCATGCCTGCTGAATGCCTTTAAACACATTTTATGACCACTTTTGCCACACAAGGTGACAGTTTCACAAGTCCAGGGACCTGGAATGGGAGAATCCTTGAGAGTTCCCATCTACTGTAGGAGTACTGGGTGTTACATTACCTTTGTAATATGTGTTACCTTGGTTTCGAAAAGTAGTTTTAATTTTACATGTAAATGCAATAGGTTCCTAGAAAATAAAGTGGGCATCATCTCTGGATAACTACTGTTGCCTTTTTTTTTCCTTAATCCTGAACCATGAACCCAGAGCCTTTGCACTGAGCTACATCCCCAGCCTATTTTTAAAATTTTGAGATAGTGTCTTGCTAAGTTGCTCAGGCCGGGCTTGAACTTACAGTCCTCCTGCCTCAGCCTCCCAGAGTGCAGGCATTATAGGTGTGCACAGCATGCCTAGCCCCATTGACATTTTGATATGTTTTATTCCGTACTTTATGGAAGTGAGAAATGAAAAAAAGTCAGCTAGGAAGTGGAATGTCAAGGTCACAGGCATCTCTGTCATCCCCCATAATCCCTTTCTCTCCTCCTCCCTATGCCCAGGTAACCGTTGCTTTGTCTTGTCTCATTTTAGATTAGTTGACATTTTCTAGTTTTATAGGAAAGGGATTAACAGCACACCATGTATGCTTTTTTGGGGAGGTGGTCTGGCTTCTGTCACTCAGCGTAGTTCTTCCCGGATTCATTGATGTTGCTGCGTGTCAGTCCTTCATTCCGTTCTCCCCTCAGACAGAATTGGGTGTTACTAAGAAGCACCCTTCTGCCTGGAGACCTCCACCTAGGCTTTCCAGAAGACACGTTGCGTGACTTGGACTGTGGGAGGTAGAGAAGGGCAGCGAGTGTCCCTTGGAGAGCCACCCCTGGTAGGCACGCAGAGTGGGGACAGTAAGCAGTGACAGGGAAGGGTGTAGGAGTGACGGGTGGGGCCAGGCTCAGTTCTGACCTTGGGGATGTCAGTGTGTCCTGGGGCTGCCATGACAAGATACTGCAGCCTTGGGATTGGAAGCGATGGAAACGGACCCTTTTCCATTCCAGGAGGCCAGAGTCTAAGATGAGGTGTGGGCAAGCCAAGCACCTTCCAGAGCTTGCATGGGACCCTTCCTTGCTTCTTGGAGCTCTAGTGGTGGCTGGAAATACTGGCATTCTTTGGCTTGCTGCTGTGTCACTCTAGGGTGCTTCTGCCTTGGCATAAGTTCATCTTCTCTCACTGTGGCTGTATTAGGGCCTGTTCTCATGGCTTCATTTTACCTGGACTACCTCTGGGAAAGCCCTGTCTCCAAGCACGGTCACATCCCAGGGGATGGACTTCAGCTCAAGTGGAGGGAGGGCACACAGTTGAGCCCATAAGGAAGCTATAAGGGTCACTTTCCCTTTCCTGGGGACCAGATTCATCTGTGGGCTGGATGCTCCCTCCTTTCTGCTTTTAGGCCCCCATGATGTGAGCAGCTGTCTTCTGCCGGGCCCCCCACCATGCCCTTCCTGCCTTGCAGCTAGCCAGCCATGGACTAAAGATGTGAGCTAAAATAAGCCTGCCTTTCATTAAGCTGTGGTGTCAGGTACTATGTCTCAGCCCAGAAGAAAGTGACTAAGGCAGCGGGACTGCTGAGACCAAGCTGACGACATGGCACCCTATGCTTGGGGGTATGGAGGGGACACATCAGGGGAGGGCACCATAAGGAGACACACCTTGGGTGTCAGGCCATAACTTTTGGGCCCATCAGCCCTTTGAGCCCCTTGAGTTTTGCCCTCTGTCTTAGTTACTTTTCTCTTGTTGCTGAGACAAAATACCCGACACCCAAAGTTAGGGGAAGAAAGGTTTATTTAGCTCACAGTTCGCAGAGGTTTCAGTCCACAGTCTACTGGATCCGAGGCAGGGTGGCATGGCAGGCAAGCAGAAGGCAGCAAGGTAAGCAAGGGGTGCAAGCAAGGGGCCTAAACAGCTTCTTCCTGTGCCTTATATCTTATCCAGGCTGCCAGGATTAGGGCAGTGCCAAAACAATCAGTGGATTGATTTAGTAATCACACGCCCTTAATCCCAGCATCGCACGCTCTAGATCCAGCTATCTCTTACCACGTGAAGCTTTGGGGGAGCATCTAGACACGAACCATAACACCCTCCTTCTGCACATTATTCTGGGACATCTTAGGTGCATATATACTTCTCGGTTCGTCTCCAGGTGTAGCAGCAGCAGTGATTGGCCGGTTGGGGCTCCCCCACTTCTGCAGTGGGTCCTCTGAAAGGTTTCCTTGTGCACAGCGCTGGCCCCGGTGTAACCAGCCTGGTGTGACTGGGTCTGCGTTTGCAGAGCCATAAGCCTGAGGACTGGCTGTCTTGATACCTGAAGGCCCCGAGGCCCCTGGGGGAAGGGGAGAACTGTACATTTGTCGCAGTTCAGATCCAGAATGTCCGCAGCAGGCTCATGTGTGCAGAGGTGGGGCTTTTGGAAAAAGGTAACTGGATCTCGCTCGGGTCAGAGCTGAATGTGCTGTTAGGAGGTGGCACCTGTGTCTCTGTCCCTGGCTCCTCCCCCTGTCTCAGCTTTCTGGCCACTGTGATTTGAGCAGCTTTCCTCCACTAGACCCTTTCACGGTGCCCTACCTGCCTTGGAGCCAGCTGACCATGGACTGAATCCTTTAGAAGTCATGAGTCAAAATAAACCTCTCCTTCGCCAAGTTGTGGGTGTCGGCTGTTTTGTCCAGCGATAGGAAAGTGATTAGGACATAGCGCTCACTGAGTGCTATTCTGTACCTCATTCTCTCCATATCACAGGTGATGAACTGAGGTGCTGAGCAGTAGCGGCGGACAAAATATCTAAGAGAACGCACTTTCAGGAAGAAAAATGGATTGTAGCTTGTGCTTTCTGAGGTGGTAGCAGAGGTCACTTGGCTGCATAGTTTCTGGAGGCACAGGAGGCAGAATATCTCACAGAAGGGTGAGAGGGTAGAGGGGCGCTGCTCACCCTGCACAGCCAGGAAGTGGAGAGCAAGGGCAGGATTAATCCACTTGGCGCGTTAGAGTTCAAGTCCTCTGATTCCTCAAACAGCTCATCAGCTTGGTGACCGAGACATACGACAAAAATAGACCGTTAGAGGATTGGGGGCAAGGGAGGAGTGTCCGACCAGTTTGTTCGGTGCACATGTGGAAGTGTCACGTGGACATCCACTATTGTGTCATTGTATGCACTCATTAAAAAAGAAAACAAGGAAAGAAATGATAGAATAATTTGGAAAGACCTTTTCTGTTCCTCACTCTCGTCTTTACACATTCCTTCTACTCTTCCTGGAGTGGCGCACACTCTCCTCTCTCTGGAGGTGCAGGCTTGGCGTGGCCTGGAGTGACCATGAGTGGACGGACAGTGGCACCGTGTGCACCTCTCTGAAGATGAGGGGTCAGAGGAGGTGGCTCTAAGAAGGAAAGATTTCTCACATTGGCTGCTGATTGCTTATTTTACCGTTGAGAGCAGTCTACTCCTAGTGACAGCCCCGGGAAAATTGAAAGCACCTTCAGCTGGGTGCCAGGATGCACACCTGTAATCCTAGCTGCCGGGAGTCTGAGGCAGGAGGATTGTGAGTTTGAGGCCAACCATGTATCAGAATGCACTTTGGATGCAGGCTACACCACAGATGCAGCATGAAGACGTGGTGGTAATGCAAAAAGCTGGTCATGAAAGAGCTCACATTGGCCGATTCTGTTCCAATGAGAGACATAAGACAGGTGAAGAGATGGAAAGTGGATAAGTGCTTGCTAGGGGATAACTGCTTAAAAGGTACAGAGTTTCCTTTTGGGGTGATGGATATGTTTTAGAAAATGTTCTGTGTGATGGCTACAGACCACTGTAAATATACTAAAAACCCCTGAATTCCCCCCCCCTTTTGTGAGACACGGTCTCGCTATGTAGTCCAGGCTTTCCTTGAGCTCTGTAGCCCAGGCTGGCCTTGAACTCCTGGCGATCCTCCTGCCTCAGCCTCCCAAGTGCTGGGATGACAGGCATGTATCTACATGCCCAGCAAAAACCTATTGAATTTCATAGTTTGAATAAAGCTGAGCTGCCAAGCAGAGTTGAGTGAGGGGACGAGGTGAGAGCAGTCTCCAGGCAGAGGGACCCACAAAGACTGTGTGACCACATGAATCTCGGGGTGTCATCCTGTGCCTGGCCATTGCCCTGACAGGCTTGGCTGACAGCTGGCCAGCAGATCAGTCTCCACACAACGCAGGGATCTGTGAGAACCATCACTTTGCCAGATGTACTTCCCCGTCTTGGAGCTGCCGCGTTGACCCCTTTTGGTGGAAGCTCCCCTTGCGATGCCTTCCTCTGGCCCGAACCAGAACACCTTCCCTGCTGCCCTCCTCAGGTCCCAGAGCAAAGCTCATGGAGAAGAGGGACGAGCCAGGAAGTACTCCAGCAGGGAGCCTTCCTTCCCTGCCTCGTCCCTGGGGTCTTTCAGAACAGATTAATTAATGAACCTGTGTTGGCTTTGTGTTTTTTAGACTGGGTCTCACCAGATAGCCCGAACTGGCCTTTAACTCGGGATCCTCCTGCCTTAGGCTCCTGAGTCCTGGGATTGAGGGCATGTGCCATTGTGCCCATCCCTAAATTTTGGCTCTTGAGGTGATGTTAGCCTGGATAACCAGGTGGGCCCAGTGTCGTCACAGTGTCAAAGAGGGAAGAAGGAGAGTGATGGAGACACAGGTCATGACAGAAGCAGAGGTTGGAGCTGGGTGTGATGGCACACACCTGTCCTCCCAGCACTGGGTTGGTGCTAGGTCCTCGAGAAATGGGTGTTGCCTTATTTTATCGTCTGACTCAATCCCTTCTGCTACAGAATGGAAAAATGGAGGCAGAAGGAAGGAGTGGTTACCCAGACAGCAGAGCCAAGGCCAGAACTCCCATGCTTGGACTTGGAGGGAAGGACTTTCAGCATGTTTGGTTGGTAGCCCAGGCTGGCCTCGAACTCACAGCAGTCCTCCTGCCTCAGCCTCCCAAGTGCTGGGATGACAGGCACATGCGCCCACAATGACCTCAGGCAATTTAGGGAGAGAGGAGGTTCTTAAATCTCCCCCCACCCCCCGCCCGCAACTGAGAGCCTCTGCTTTGTGCATCAGAGAAGACTTTGCTCTGTTCTAGGGAGGGCTGAGTAGATGACATATCAGGTTGTGTCCAGAGTTAATATGCCCTGTGGTGGTTGGCATTGTCTCTGTAAACTTTGTTAGTGAGAAGCCACCTAGCCTGGAGTGGTGGCACTTACCTGTAATCCTAGTGCTCAGGAGGCTGAGGCAGGAGAAGAATCACCTCGAGTTTGAGGCCAGCCTGAACTACATAGTGAGGCCCCACCTCAAAAAAACAAAAAAAAAGAAAAAAGAAAAGCCACCAGAGGTGGGGGGTGTGGTTTAGGGACCTGGATTGGATCCCAGCACTGTCAAAAAAAAAAAAAAAGTTGTTTAAAAATTGCAATAAAAATCACTTGAAACATACCCTCTTTAACCATTCGTAAATGTACAGTTGTGTTTAGTATGTCTACATTATTGTGTAGCCAATCTCTAGAACTGTTTTCATCTTGCAGAAGTGAAAGTCTGTCCCCATTAAAGAGCCTCCCAGTCCTCCACTCCCAGGCCCTGGTAACCCCTTTTGCCTTCAGGCTGTGTGAACTTGACCTCCTGTAAGTGGGATCTGTAGCCTCTGTCCTCTTTGTTCCTGGCTTACTTCACTTGCATGATGTCCTCAAGCTTCATTCGGGTTGTAATCCCTTGCTGTATGTATGTATCTATTTATTTGGCACCTGGGATTAGGCCCAGATCTTGTACCTGCTAAGTGGGTACCGTACTTCCTCGCTGAGCACTACTCCCACCGTCTGCTGTTACTTTCTTCTTATTCTTTGCTTCATTTTCTAAGATTTCCAGAGTGACATGTGTTATTTGAAAATACTCATGCACACCTGTCCATTTATTGAGGAAGCTTCAGCTTTTTATATACATGCACAATGCTCATAACACACTTTCGCAGAGGCGAATTTGTGAAAAGTATGTAAAACAAATTAGAAGTCTGGAAAAGTCTTTATGCAGTTTGTACTTTAGTGTTGGAAAAGAGGTGAAGATAAAATACACAGCATAGCAAATTGTAAAAGCTAATGCTGACAGTTTAAAGGGGCAGAAAACACTTAAAAAGCTGGGGCAGAAGAAGCAAAGGGAAAACCCCCAAACTAGAAAGACAGTTCCACACCTGGAAAATACATTGCAGGGGTAGATTGTGGGCAGCTGCGATCATCAGTTATGTGCTCAGATCTTGTGTCAAGACGAATGGCTGCTTTTTCTTTTAGAGCGTGGCTGTAGGTTGAGCTGCTGTTTTTGAAATTCTTCTGTGATTTGCCATATACCAATATGGGCATTCCTTGTTAAATTTCCCATCTTCTATGCCAAAAAAGGGAAAGCAAACAGTCCCCTAAACCCCCAAAAGGGGAGGATGGGGTGCGGGCTGCAGGGGCCACATCAGCCCCGTGTGAGTTCATAGTCTGTGTGGTGCCAGTGTCTGAGGTTGTGAGCACAGAGGATGACACTCTGGGGTGTCACTTTGGAGAGGAACAGGGTGGCTCTCTGCACCTGTGGTGTGGGAGTGGGGTTTTCTGGTTTCAAATGGGAGAGAGATTTGAGCATGTTTTAAAATAGATGGGATGATACCCCATTGATCTACAGAGCCAGTGCAGTCCCTATTCAAATCCCAGCTGCCTTTTCTTTTTTTGCGGAAATGAATAAGCTGATCCTAAAATTCATATGGAAATTGAAGGGACCTAAAATAGCCAAACAGCCTTGCAGAACAAGAACCAAGTTGTGGGACACCCACTTCCCAATCTCAGAGCAGCCCAGGCATGTAGAGAGAGAGCTGGGATAAGGGTCACCAGTTCAGGTGACACACAGGCCTGTTTGGGACTCGCTTCGCTGGAAGAGCAAAGGAAGTCTCCTCAGGTAGAGGGACTTGCAGGACTGGAGTTCTGGAGAAGTGTGTGGGCCAGGGATGCAGAGGAGGTACTGTGAGAGTGCTTCTTCCTTGGTAGTTGTCCAGCCAGGTTGCATAGGCCGGTCTCAAGCTCACTCAGGCCGGCCTCAAGCTCACTCAGGCCGGCCTCAAGCTCACACTGGCCTCCTGCCTGAGCCTCCCAAGTGCTGGGATGACAGGCATGTGCCACCTCGTCTGGCCTTTTGTTAGATAATCTTTATTTCTACAAGTGGCTCGAAGCTGGGTGATCTCTGAGGTCCCGTTCTGCTCTGCCTGCTGTGCTATGGAAGTGTTCGCACATGCAGCCCCTCATCTTGCCTGGTGTTCATGTTGGCCACAGAGGGAAATGGCACATACTTGTTATTAGTCGAGACACTGTAGCTGAGAAGTGTTTGGGGGTGGCCTTGTCCAGAGGTCTGATGTGCTCATGCCTTGTTTTCCCGGGCTGTGTCCCTGCAGGAGAATCTAATAGCTCACCAGACACTGGATGAGGTTAGACCGGAATGTGGCTTTGTTCTCTCTGTTCCTGTTATGCTTTTGAATATTTTACTAGGACTCTCTTTTTTATTTATCTAGGTTTTTTTGTTTTGTTTTTGTTTTTTGTGACAGGGGTCTCACTGTGTAGTCCAGGCTGGCCTCCAACTCACAGCATTCCTTGTGCCTCAGCCTCCCAAGTGCTGGGATGACAGGTGTTCGCCACCAGACCAGGCTGTTTATCTAGTTTGCGCGATTATACGTTTGTAGTACACAGTGATTGCATTCATTGTGGGGAGCTGGTGCCTGTACATCCCACATCTCAATTCTTTTTATGTCCCCTCCCCTTCTTTGAAGCTATGTGCTCACATGTGATTGAGGGCCTCCTATGTAGTAGTCCATCTAGTAGATCCTACTTCCTGTCAAGCACAATAATGCTAGCTGACATTCGAGGGTCACCACGTGTGAGATGCAGTGCTGTGCATTTGATGTAGAATGTCTGCTTGGTTTTCACATCAGCTCTGACAGTGGGCTGTGTTGTGCTTTCCACTTTACAGAGCTACCACCCAGCAGCAGGTCACCCTGGACAAGGGACTTGGTGGGTCCAGGCCTCAGTTTCCTCAGTTTCCTCTGCTTCCTGCAGAGCTAGTCACCAGTACTGACATCCTCAGGTGTTGTCCTGGAACTGCCTTGGACCAATGTTACCTTGGGCAAAGCACTTGGCAGCTTACTTCAGAGAAGTTGCTAAGTTGCCCAGCTGGGCTCAAACCCATGACCCTCCTGCCTCAGCCTCCCAGAGTGTTTTTAATAGACTCATTATGTTGTGCAGCCATTGCCACTATCTAACCCTAGAACTTTTCCACCACCCTAAGAAGCCCCACACCCGTCTGCAGTCTCCATTCCCCTTGCTCCCACTGCAGCTTTCTTTCGCTGAGGAGCGTCCCCTGGCATACAGGTGACTTCTGCTGAGGAAAAGGTCATTGTTCCAGGCTTTCGTAGCACATCTGCGATTCCCTCTGTGACTTCCGTGGTAGACACTGCATTGATGCATGGCAAGAACAGTGAGACGACTCTTTTAGCGGCAGCCACATGGGCCAAGTGCAGTCTGGAAAGCAGGTCTGCCTCACATCAAAGGTCAAGCAGCCCGCTGCACAGAGTGCTCAGATGCTTCCTGGATCCCTGGTGTCGCTGCAAAGGGTGCCTGTGTGCCAGGCATCCCTTCCTATCTAGGAACCCAGAGCCTGGCCACCACTCCACTCCTTGGCGGCCACTGCGGTGGGCTTGCTGGCCCGAAATGCTGACTCCTATCATCTGGGGACATCATCATGCTCTCTGGGTGTGCTTTTTATTTATTGCTGCAGCTCATTGGAGCTCAAGTGGGAGTGGCTCAGGCCATTTAGCAGTCAGAGTAAGAAGCGAGCCATTTCCTCATTCACTTGCAATGTCACAGCGCCCAGCGAACTCAGAGGACATTAATTACTCTGCAGGCTTCAGTGTAAAGGCGCAAATTTATCATGACAAACATGGTCAAGTCTCGATTGTGGAAATGAGTTAAAATAGTTAAAAACTTCAGGGAAGTTGGGAACTCATGGCTGTTTGGGGTTTGTCTCTGCCTCTACATTGCTCGAGGTGGGAGAGAAGTATGTGTTTGTTTGCACTGAGGGAGAGAGACGATTCTTATCAAAGAGACTTTGAAACATGGAATACACCTACCAGTCAGTTTGCCATCGATTTCCCACTGGTAATTTTCTGGACTGAGTCCGTGGTAGGCAGGGAGGTGTGAACTTCTTTCCCCTACCTGCAGCCTTCTATTAGTTGTGGTTGCTGGGTATAGCAGCACACACCTGTAATTGCAGCACTCAGAAGGCTGAGCCAAAAGGATCACCATGAGTTTGAGGCCATCCTGAGCTACATAGTTCAAGGCCAGTCTGAACTGCATGGTGACACTGTGTTTCAAAACACCAAACAAACAAACAAAAAAACAACAAACCATGGCCCAGGGAGCCCCTTGCTGGAGACCGGGGGGACAGCAGGCTTTCCCAGTAGTGGCAACAGGTGGGGTCTTGGTCATACTATGGTGGTGGTCCTCATTCCATGGTTCATTTCCAGTTCTGTCAAGCCAAGCCCCTCCCCCTCAGTCAAGGCTCCATCCCCCAGGGCTGATTTTCATCTTACCCTTACCCTTGGACAGGAGGCTCATGACCCACTTATATTTTCCACGTTATCTTTGGTCTATCAGGTGTGATTCTGGTCCCTCTTATAATGGGCTTTCCTTGCGTTGGTTCGTGGTCTCACTGTTCACCAAGTCTGTTTCTTGGTTTTTTTTTTTTTTTTTCCTTGTGGTACTAGGGATTGAACCCAGGCAGTGCTGAGCTACATCCCCAGCCCTTGGTATTTTATTTTGAGACAGGATCTTGCTAAGTTGCTCAGGCTGGGCTCCAACTTGCAAATCCTCCCACCTCAGTTTCCCATGTAGCGGGAATTCCAGGCCTACACCACTACACCTGCCCATTTCCTGTTTTCTGAGTAGCTTTGCGCCCTTGGAGGGGTTGTATAGACGCAGCACTGGTGCAGATGACAGGCAGACGAGTGGTGTTGCAGCTTTCTGGACACCCTTAAATATGGTGTGGGTATTTATGGCAAGCCCATTAAGGCAGATGGATGGAGAATCTACAGTGACACAGCTGTGATTTACCAGCCTTGGTGTCCCTGGAATCCTCGTTCACATCCTCACATTTGAAAATGGAAGCACTTTAGGGGAGTACTGATTCACTTAGGATTTATACTGGGCCCTCTTCCAAAACACCTGGCACTGATTTAATGCACAAAGGAAAAAGGGAGAGCAGGGGATGGGTGTCACTGGGCACCTGCTCCTGGCATGGTGCCCCCCTGGATGTCCTCTCAAAACTGGGGTAGTGACTCTGTCCCAGTGACTCTTGGGGACAGGTGGGGGTCCTCAAAATGAGCACACCTGGAGTGAGTGTGTCCCTGGTGCTTGATGGTAGCTCTCAGGTGACCCAGGCCCTACATCTAGCAGCCTGCTGTCCTATGGACCTCCCTACCCAGATGGGAATGCTCTCTGTGCTGGCAACATAGGAGTCACCTGCCACATGTGACTTTTGTTGTTGTTGTTTTTGAGACAGAGTCTCACTCTGTAGTTCAGGCTGGCCTTGAATTCACTATGTAGCCCAGGCTGGCCTTGAACTCCTGGCAATCATCCTGCCTCAGCCTCCTAAGGACTGGGATGATATGCCCGCGCCACCACACCCAGCTTCACGTGGGGCTGTTGAATGCTTAAAATGTGCTTAGCACAATGGAGGAGCTGCATTTTACTTTATTATTTTTTTAGCAAAACAAAATTTTATTTAATAAATACATATTGAAGAAATTATAACAGGAAGTTGCAATTAAAATTGCAAATATAGGGCTGGGGACTTAGCCCAGTGGTTTGAGTGCTTGCCTAGCAAGCACAAGGCCCTGAGTCTGATCCCCAGCACCAAAGTAAAACAAAATAAAATTGCAAATATAGTATATATATGTGTGTGTATATGTGTGTGTGTGTATGTGTGTGTGTGTGTGTGTGTGTGTGTGTGTGTGTGTGTACTCTACTTTGGTCTTAAATTATACGGACACATTGCAGCCTCAAAATCTGTTAAGGTACACATGCAGAATATCTGGTCTCTGAAGGGGCCTAAGCAGTTTATCCCTTTTTCAAATCTTTTTTTTTCTTGGTACTAGGAATAGAACCCAAGGTTGTGGACATGCTAAGCAAGCGGTCTGCAGTGAACTGTAACTCCCATCCCTGAGGCTTCTTTTTGACATCAATGTGGATGTCAGAGGAAATTGTGCATGTAACACAAGAAGGTTCCATATAGATCTGAAGGTATCTGCTCCGATAGGACAAGCAGGCTGTGAACATTGCTATTTGTATGTGTGTGTTGACTGGTACTCTGTAAATGCAGCCGTGTGCATCTACCATTTATCACAGGTGTAGATTTGTGTGACCACCATGGCAAGTGAGATAGAGAACTGTTGTTCCATGGCTGCCAAGCAAAGTTCTCCTTGCTTTCATATTCTGAAGGGCTGCATTTTACATCTTTATCATATTTCAGCTTCATCTTAAGCAGCTGCATGCGGTTGTGGAAACCACACTGGGCACGGCAGGTCTAGAGAGGGTGCACAGTATATGGAACCTGCCTGTGGCCGAGGATGGGAGAGGTGGCTCACATTGCTGTGAAAGGCTTCTTAAGGGCCCCTCAGCCAGTCTCTCTCAGGGATCGGAAATTTCTGCCAGGCCCTGGCAGGCCTGGCTCGCTGCCAGCTCATGGCAGCCTTTTCTAACGGAAGCTGCCTGTGCTTTGTTTTACAGCCTTCATTAAAATGCACCCGCAGCTTCAGATGCCAGCTGAGGTGAGGCAGGTTGCAATAGGAGGTCAAGCTTGTGTTCCCTCCTGAAGGGGCAGATCTGCTAGAGGACAGACCCTGGCCCCCGAGGGTGTCTGGGGGTGGCAGCGGCACTTTCATTATTCAGTAGATCTTCGAGGGACCACACACAGGGCGGGTATGGGGACATTTTCAAAGTCACGGTCTGTCCAAACAGACATCTGCAGACAGGTATTGCAGGCTCACTAAGCGCTTTTCTCACCCACAGAAATTCTTTGTGACTCTCTGTCGTAGAGGGAGATGACTTTTCGGCTGGATTCTTGAATCCTGGCCCTCCCAGATACAGGGACTGGGGTTGTGAACAGAGGCTAGGAAGAATCAGTGCTTTCTGAAGTGTATTGGTGTGAGAGGGAGTCCTGCCTGTGTCCCAACCTGAGTTGTTTAGTTAGGGGTTGCAGAGAAGGGCTGTAGGAGAGGAGCCTGTTGGACCCCATTTGAGATGTGTGAGTATTTATTCCTGTCTTGATGATAGCAGGTCTGCCTGGTTGTAGGCGTTTGTTTGCAGGTGCATGTGTGTGTGCGTGTGCGTGTGTATGTGTGTGTGTGGGGGTGGGGGGTGGGGTTTAGACACGGGGCCTCGAGTATGATAGGCAAGTGCTGTACTAGTAAGCTACATCCCGGCCCTATTGTAGTCTTTGAAGAAGTCTGTTGATTGATTGATTGATTGATTGATTGATTGAGATGGGGTCTCACTGTGTAGTCCAGGCTGGCCTTGAACTCACTATGTAGCCCAGGCTGGGTTCAAACTTGCAATCCTCCTGTCTCAGCCTCCCAAGTGCTGGGATTATAGGGACATGCCACCATGTCTGGATTGAAGAAGTTTTTACTAGCTCAGGGTTTAGCTTGAGACTGAATAGTTTTATCCATAGATGGTTTGGGACTATTGAGGGTCAGAGTGGGATTAATGAATACTACAAAATCACTGTGTGGCTCTTAAGTCTTTTGCCTAAAGACATGTAGCAAGATACATCAGCAAACAGTAGGGGGATGGCTGGAGCTCCTGACGCTGGATGATTTGTGCAGGATGTTCTGTGAAGCGATGTACTCTTGAAGGGATGTTTCCGTTTCTCTTTGCTGTTGCACGCAGTGCCGCAGTGGGCACCTTTGGGCATCCATCCTCTCTGACTGCATGTTCCAAATGGATTTCTCTGACAGTTGCCTAGAAGTGGAATGACTAAGTTGAAAAAACACACAGATTTAAAATTGTTAAGGGTTGCAGTAATTACAAACTGCAAAACTTGAAAGCATAAGAAATTTGATTTTCCCCAAATGCATTTGAGTGTAGGTTAGTTTCCTGATGCCCCATCAGCTCCCCTGACCTGTGCCTGGGCCCTTGAGCACATTTCCACCAAGCAAGGACACAGCCACAGAGCCAGCGTGGAAATCAGAGCACTAACCTTGATGCACTGCTGCCACCTAATGCTTGGGTCCTGTGCAGCCCTCTCTGGTTGTCCCAGCGGGGTCTGGTATGCAGAGTTCACGTTGTCGTCTGTCCTGATTCCCAGTAGGACCACATTCTCTGTGTGTTTCCTTCTCACGCATGTGCGTATCTCCAAATCTCTTCCTGAGCCCTTTCAGAATCAGTTGCTGGATTATACCTGTGACCTCTTGCTGCCCCAGTGTGCATTTGCTAACAACAAAGGGTGCCCTCCTCTGGCAACAGTGTTTCCGTTAAGCCTAGGGAATCAACAAGGATGTCCCCGTGCCATCTGACCCATGCACCTCATTTGCATTTTGCCAAGTGTCCCGATAACTGACCCCACCCCGGGTGGCCTGTGGGATGCGGCTGTTCTGATTTCTCTAAGCTCCGTTGAACCCTCTGTGCTGGTTACTCAGTGCCCAGAGCAGTTCCCTTGTGTGCTGTATCATTTTACGGCTATTTCCCACAGATGGTACATATTCCTGTGTTGGGTGTGTGTTTTCTATTTAACATGTTTCTTGCTGCTTTTTTTTCTTTTTGGAGACTATCAGTGGATTGATTGAGTTTGGTTGTTGGTATTTTCCTTTCCTTTCCCTTCCTTTTCTTTTCTTGAATGGTTTTGTAGTTATATATCATATATATTTTTAATGGTTACTCTTTTTTTGCTCTAGAAAAATGATTTTTTGAAACAAATTTCATTTTCAGAGTAATTATATTTGCGATACAGTTGCAAAGCCACAGAGAATTCTCATATGCTCCACACCTGGTTTTCCCATTATTAACGTTTTATATTGGCATGGAACGGTTGTCACAACTGAAGAACCATTATTGTCACCCTGTTAGTATCCAAAGTCCACACTTTATTCACATTTCCATAGTTTTTATCCAAAGTCCCTTTCCGTTCCAGGATCCAGTCCCATCCATTGAACTTCAGTCACTGTCTCCTTAGGCTCCTCAGGCTGTACATGTTTCACAGACTTTCTTTGGTGTCGGTGACTTTGATGATGTTGACCTTGGTCACTTGACTGAGGCAGTGATTATCCAGTAATAGTCCCCTTCTCTCCAGCCCTCACACTGACTCTGTACAGCAGCACTTATGGGGTGAGGGGTCGTGTTCCGTCTCCACGACGGACGACTGTCTCCATAAGTTAGTTGGAATTCCTTGGTGTGGGAGACTTGTTGACCCTCCCTTTCTCTGTCGTCATACAGATATGACTATTTTTTCTGCATGCTGGGTTATAATCCAGTACTATATTTTGTGCTCAGATTGTTCCAACTGTAGCTATTGGGAGCTCTCTGATTTGTCTCCTGTGCCCCCTTCACATACACTCGCCAATGTGACTTTTAAAAAGTACTCTTTCCTGGTACCATGAGATGCCACAGGCACCTGTTTCCTGACCTGGTGCTAAAATCTGCCACTTCCCCAAAGAGCCTGGTCCTTGTCACTGGAGAAAGCTGTTGGAAGTCCGGATGTTGGCACCATTGTGTTCATTGCTGCTGGGTGCGGTTGCTTTTTGGCCCCTCAGTAGACCCAGCAAGAGACTCTGTGTGTGTGTGCGTGTGTGTGTGTACACTAACTCGTGTATACGTGTATGTCTGTGAACATTTCTCCTGATTGCTGTCTGCACCCCTCTACAGCTAAAGGCAATTCAGACCAAGGTTTCCAGTGAGCAACCCCAGCACACGGATCACTCTGGCCTGCCCTCTTATCTCTGACACCGCCGTCCACAGCCCTTTACTCACTGACCAGTTCCAGCACACACACAGTGGTCAGCTTGAGGATCTATAAGTCACATGCCCTGTGGCAAAGCCATGCCCATCTTGAGGGGCCAGTATCCGTGGAGCCTAGATGAACACAGGGAGGGCAGATGGGTCCTCTGCTGAGGACAGGGTCTCTTGGGAGAAGGTTTTACTTGGAGTCTGGTCAGTTATGTGTGATGAGTCTAGGTGGCAGTTCTGGGGGCCAAGGTGTCCGTGAGACCGTGATGGGCTGCTGGGGCTGTGGACTGGGTACTCTCTGTGGCAAGGTCCTGCTATGGAAAAGATATTCCAGTTTTGTCTTGTTCTATCTTTGTTTTGGATGAAGAAAAGCTGTTTGTGGGGGTGTATCAACTCAGTGTACCTTTGGGTGTTCTCGGCCAACTTTTTTCTGTGATGTTACTGTCATGACACTGTCTAAAGGGAAATGACCATTTTAAGAGAGTATTTCAGTATGATAGTGTTTTGTGCAAAGACAGTTAAATTTAAGAATCTTTTAGGAGGGGTGCTAGGGATCGAACTCAGGGCCTTGTGCTTGCTAGGCAAGCACTCTAGCACTGAGCTAAATCCCTAATCCTAAAAATCATTTTTAAATTGTTCTTTATATTTGGGGCTGCAGATTTAGCTCAGTAGAGTGTTTGCCTTGCAAGCACAAGGTCCTGAGTTTGATCCCCAGCACCAATAAATAGATAGATAGATAGATAGATAGATAGATAGATAGTTCATTATTTGTGTGGGATTAGGGGTGAATCGCAGGGACTTGTGTGTGCTAAGCAGGTGCTCTACTGTCTTTATTATAAGGATAATGCTGGCCTTGTAAATTGAGTTTGGAAGTACACCCTCATTTTTAGTGTTTTTGAAGAGTTTAGGGAGGGTTGGCTCTTTGAATGTTGGTAGAATTCAGCAGTGGAACCGTTTGGTCCATCACTTTTCCATGTAGGACAGTTCATATTTACCAATTTCATCTTCTTCCTCATTTTTACTCTGTTCAGATTTTTTATTTGTTTCTGATTCAGTCTTCATAGGTTACACATTTCTAGAATTCATCCATTTCTCCCAGGTTATTGCATTTTTTGTGCATAGTTGTTTATTGTGTATTTTAAAGGTCAACTTTTGCTGGCCATAGTGGTACACACCCAGAATACCAGCTACTTTGGAGGCTGAGGCAGGCAGGAAGATCACAAGTTGGAGGCCAGCCAGCCTGGACAATTTAGTACAACCTTGTTTCTAAATAAAAAGGCCCAGGGCTGGGGATTTAGCTCAGTGGTTAGAGTGCTTGCCTAGCAAGCGCAAGGCCCCAAGTTCGATCCCCAGGACCAAAAAAAAAAAACAAACACAAAAAACAAAAAAAGAACAAAAACTAAATAAAAAGGCCCAAGAATGTAGCTCAGTGGTAACATACCCCTGGGTTCAATCTGCAGTATTATAAAATGAAAAAAAAAAAAAAAACCAAAAAACAGCTTTTGGTTTCATTGATCTTTTCAATTGGTTTTCTAATCACTCTTGTTTATTTTACCTGCCCTCACTTGTGTGCGTGCGTGCGTGCGTGCATGTGCATGTGTGTGTGGGGGGGAGATGGTCTCGCTATATAGCCCAAACTGGCCTTGAAATCATGGTAATCTTCCTGCCTCAGTGTCCCAGGTGCTGGGATTACAGGTGTGTGCCACCACGCCTAACTCTCCTCTGTTTATTTTTGCTTTGATCTTTATTTCCTTCTTTCTGCTGAGTTTGGGCTTTACTTGGTTCTTTTCTTGTTCTTTAAGGTATAACATTCAGGTTCATTTGACATCTTTGTTGTGTTTTGGTGTAGAGATTTATTGCTGTCAATTTCCTTTCCCTTTTAGGACTAGTTTTGTTGCCTCCCATTAATTTTGGTATGTTTACATTTTTTATTTCAAAAATTTTTAAATTTCCCTTTTAATTTCTTCTTTGACTTACTGGTTGCTCAAGAGCCTCTTTAATTCCCGTGACTTAGTTACTTTTCTCTCCTTGCTGAGACAAAATACCCAACATCCAAAGTTAAGGGAAGAGAGGTTTATTTAGCTCACAGTTTGTAGATGTTTCAGTCCATACCTACCTGGATCCAAGGCAGGGTGGCATGGCAGACAGGCAGGAGTAGGCAAGCATCTTTCTGTCCCTTGTATTTTACCTAGACTACTGGCTTTAGGGTGGGCAGTACTCCCACCCTTAGTCCTAATACCCTTTAATCCTAGCATCACATCCTTGATCGCAGCAGAACCATGCCAAACCAGTCAGTGGACTAATTTAGTAATCATACACTGTAGATCCCATGAGGCTTTGGGGGGACATCTAGACACAGACCATAACAGCACATATTTGTGAGCATTCCAGGACTCTTGTTATTGTTGAAAAGCTACTTGATAGGATTTTAATCTTTTTAAATTTGTTGGGCCTTGTTTCTGTGGGCGTTGGATGGAGCGTTCTGCACATAGCTGTTAGACCTGTCAGAAGCGTAGTGTTTCCTTATTGATTTTCTGTTTAGATTGTCTTTCTAGTGTTGAAAGTGGTTACTGAAGTCTCCTCTTACTGTGTGACAGTCTCTTTTCCTATCTGTTAATGTTTGCCCTTTGTATGTTGGTGCTGTGATATTGGCTGTGTATAGATTACAGTTGTAACTTCATGATGATTTCATGCTTTTATCATTATACAATGTCCTTCTTTGTCTGTTTTTACAGTGTTTGACTTAAAATGTATTTTTTCTGACATGAGTACAGCTATTCTCATTCTCTTGGTTTCCATTTGCAGGGAATATCTTTTCCCATCTTTTCATTTTCTAAAGAGAAATGACTGAGTGAGGAGAGTATTCTTCTGTTTCATGCAAAGATACTTACGTTTTAAAATTCTCTTTTATTTTTAGGATCTGGGGACTTGAATGATGGATTTAGTCTGGAGGATGCACTGCCAGAAACTTCCTCAGTAAAGCGTGAGTAGTAAATCAGACCTTTAAAGGAAACAGTAGTAACTAACACAGACCACCCACTCAGGACGTGCAGCAAGGAAAATAATAGGTAGCCTGGATTTCACTTGATCGGGCAAAGTGTTCACCAGGAATGAGATTACCCAAGCAAATCTGAATACACAGTCATCTGTCCAGGAGGGCCCCACTTGCAGGTGGCATGGCATGTGCATCCCCAAGGAGGGCTCTGTGCTCTTGTTATGTCTGTATCCCAAGATTCCTGGGGGTTTTCATACAGTCACATGTGTGTGACTTCACAGCTTGCTTTCTTCCTTCAGTGTGTATCGAAGCCAGGAGAGAACCACACAGTGTATGACCTAATAGAGCAGAACCTCGTCCCCTTGCAGCTCTGGAGCCAGAAGCTCTAAGTCCAGTGGCAGCAGTGCCATACATCTCCCCCACAGTTCTCTGGAAGACCCTTTCCTCTCTGGTATTGTTTCCCTGCTATGTTTCCCAGCCACCATGGCCTTCTATGGTGATGCTCCTGCCCCAGAGCTGCCCAATCATGGACTGACTCCTCTGAAACCATGAGCCAAAGTAAAGATCACCTCCTTTAAACTGTGGGTGTCAGGCCTTGTGGCCCAGTGGTAGGAAAATTGACTAATCCAGGCAGAGCGGTGACCTTTATTCCAAGTGTCAGGAGATGCCCCACAGGGTTTTGAAACAGCTTTGCTGGGATAGGGATACCATTCCTACCAGACCAGTGGTTGATTGGAATAGAGGTTTCTTTAGCTCATGGTGCTAGAGGCTGGGCAGGCCAAGATTCAGGTGCCCACAGACTCAGTGCCTGACGAGGGCTGCTCTCTGCTTCCTAGATGCTATCTTCCATGTGCTCACACAGTGCATGGAGTACAAGAGCTGCCTGAAGCCTCTTTGTTTGTTCGTTTGTTTGTTGAGACATGGTTTTGCTGTGTAGTTCAGGCTGGCCTTGAATTCGCAGTGATTCTCCTGCCTCAGCCTCCCAAGTACTAGGATGACAGGCATGTGGCACCACACCTGGCTGAGGCTTCTTTCATAAGGGCATTGATGCCATTCATCAGGCGGAGCCCTCTTGCCTAGTCGTGTTCAGAGGCCCTCATTGACTTAGTGCTGTCATCGTGGGCTTGGGCTTCACCATCGGAATTCTGGGAGACCCAAGCATTCAGAGCGTTGCAGGCACCCTCCTTAAGCCACACTGGGGACCAGAAGCTCTGTTACTGTTCCAGTTACAGCACTACAGTAGAGTCCTTCCTAGGAGGACCTTGCCACCAGAAGCATTTGGCGGGCAGCTAAAACCTTTTCTGAGTTTGTCATTTCATAAAGGGTTCATAGAAATTGGCTTCTTTATTTGAGGAGCACACTACTTTGACAGCTGACTTGCTCTTCTTAGTCTTTGGTAAGTAGCTAGGCATGCCTCACTCAGTTATCGATGACAGGGAATCCCATTCAAAGACTAATGCCAAGAAAACCTAGGGTTACTAGTTTATTTTATTGTGTATGTGGGGGGAGGATTTGAGACAGAGTCTTGCTGGCCTTGAACTCATTCTGTACTCCAGGCTAGCCTTGAACTTGCAGCGCTCTTCCTGCCTCAGCCTTGTAGGTGCTAGCATGGCAGGAGTGTGCCACTGTGCCTGGTGTAGTTTCTTTGAAAGTCCATCATTGTGAACTGATGTGAATGAGAACAGGCTGAGCCTCTGACAGCGGCTGCTCCCATATGCCTGGAAGGACTTTGCTGTTTCAAGGTGGTCCATGCAGGTCTTCAGAGAAACCAGACTTTTCCAGAAGCTGTGTTAGGCAGAGCAGGGAGCACAGAGCAGCAGGAGTAAGACTGAGACACTGGCATCATGTGGATCAGTGGAACGGAGCTGAGAGGCTGAAGTAAATCTTCACGTGCATTGTCAGTTGTTGCTTTTTCAAAAGGGTAAACGGATGTTTTTACAGAAGCTTAAATATCACATGGTTTTCTCTTTATGAGAAACCCAAAACATGAATAAATTAAAGAACAAACTAAAAGCTAGGTGGTAGGAAGTAGGGAAGGGGACCGAGACCTGGAGGGCGATGTGTCATATCCACGCACCCACTCCCCACCTCTAACAATGAGTACCATTGTTAGATGCTGCAAACATGGACTAGGATTAAAAAAAAGTGTTTTTACACAAGAGCTGTTTGAGTCACACAGAGTTGAAGATAGTTATTTACATAAGTGGCAGTTGCTGTGCTGAGTTGCCAGGTAAGTCTCAGTCATGCCATTCCTCTTTCCTGCCACCCCATGGCGCTATAACGTGGCCACACATGAAAAGCCTCATTGTTAGACAGCTGAACTGCACCTTTTCATTTTCCAGGTCAGAGTCAGATGCAAATGCTAGGCACCAAATCACATCTGAGCTGATGATGAACCGGGTTGGAAATCTCTATGTATAGTCATCATCATGTCTTTTATAACAGCCACAGCACATATGGTTCTCTTGCCATAAAAACTTGGAGGACTGGTGTGGTCTTCATATTGTGACATGCATAAGGTGCCAGAAGCCTCCTAAGGAGCGTATGCTGATAGGATTTCTCTAAGGGGAGGCCTCTATGTGGTATCACCTTCCAGATATACTTTTTACTAAAGCTGACCTGCAAGACAATGTACGTCCAACTGCAGTGTGGTCTCTTTTTCCCAATCTCCCTTTTTTAAAAACATTTATTGAGGCTGGGGCTGGTGGCACACGCCTGTAATCTCAGCACTCAGGAAGCTGAAGCAGGAGGATCACTGTGAGTTTGAGGACTGTCTGGGCAACGTAGTGAGTTCACGGTCAGTCTAAACTATACAGAGAGACCCTGTCTCAAAAAACAAAAAAAAAAAAATTGAGGTAAAATACATATAATACAAAATTAATCATTTTATTTAATTTTTAAATATATTTTATTGTGTACATTTAAGGTACACAACATGATGTTATGATATACATATAGGAGGTAAGCTGTTTACCATAGTAAAGCAAGAGAATATCATTTTACATACTCATTCTTTTTGTGGCCTTGAGCGGCAAAAATCTACACATTTAGCAGAATTTCTCAGAGAATACAATTTTTTAAACTATAGTCCGCATGTGGCACAGTATGTTTTAGAGTGGAAGTGTTCTTCTTGTATTTTTTGAAAGAGTTTGCAAACAACTGGTGTTTATTATACTTTAAGTATTTGGTAGAATTCACCAGTGAAATCTTCTGGTCCTAGAATTTTCTTTGTAGAGTTTTTTGATTACTAATTCAGTATCTTTACAAGTTATAGTCAGGTTTTCTATTGCTTCTTGAGTCAGCTTTATTAGTTTCTATGTTAGTAAGTTACTCATTTCAGGCCAAGTATGGTAGCACATGTCTGTAATACCCAAACTCAGGAGGCTGAGGCAGGAGGATCACCATGAGTTTGAGACCAGCCTGGGCTACATAGTGAGTTTAAGGCTAGTCTGGACTACATAGAGAAACTCTGTTTCAAAAAAACAAAGTTATCCATTTCATCTGGGTTATTTACTTAATTGGATTATACTTATTCAAGGTATTCCTTTATAATCTTTTTTTTATTATTGTAAGGTTGATAGTAATGTCCTCTCTTTCTTCCAAAATTAAGTAATCTAGGTCTTCTCTTTTTTGCCTTAGCCTGTTGACAGTTCATCCAAGTTACTGATCTTTTAAAAGAAATAACATTTTTAGTTTTGTTGGTGTTATTTGTCATTTTTAATTGTTTCATATACTTCTGGGATAGTCTTTAGTATTTTCTTTCTCTGCTTTCTTTAATGCTTATACTCATAGTTTCTTTTTTTCCTTCATTTTGTTTCCTAAGCTGATTTTGAACTCCTGGCTCAAGGAATCATCTTACCTTAGCCTCCTAAGTAGCCAGGACTGTAAGTGTACACCACCAGGCCTACCTTTAGTTCCTTAATATTAAAGTTTAGGTTATTGATTTGAGATCTTTCTTGTCCTATTTAATTTTTATTTATTTTTTAGTGTTGGGAATGGAACCTAGGGTATTGTGTATGCCGGGCAAGCATTCTACCACTGAGCTACATTCCCTTTTTAAATTTTTTATTTTGATGAAAAGGTAAGTAAAAATAAGTAAATAAAATTTTGAGACAAAGTGTCAATAAATTACCCAGGCTGGCCTTGAACTTGCAGTCCTCCTGCCTCAGCCTCCCAAGTAGCTGGAATTACAGTAGGCATGCACCAACTTTATGGCTTAATGAATTTTTGGTAGTACCTGGGATGGAACCCTGTGCATGCTCAGCAATCACTGTACCAATGGAGTACATTGCCAGGCCCCCAGCTCTCTTTTTTTTTAAGACATTGACACAATTTTCCCTCAGAACTGTTTGCAGTGCAATACATATGTTTTAGTATGTTTTATTTTTATTTTTGTTCATCTCAAAGTATTTATAATTTCCCTTGTGATTTCTTCTTTGACTATTCATAATGTAGGAGTGTGTTCTTTAATTTCCATATAATTGTGAATCTTCCAAATGCTCTTCTATTCCTGATTTGTTTTCATTTTTTTGTTGTTGAAGAATATAATCCATGTGGTTGAAATATTTCACATATGTTGAGACTTGTTTTGTCACCTGTGGATGGCCTGTCATGGCGAATACTTTGTTTGCACTTGACTAAAAGGTGTATTCTGTCACTGCTTGGGGAATTGCATAGATGACTGTTAGGTCTATTTGGTTTATGGAGTTGTTCAAGTCTTGTACTTCCTTTTTGATCTGCTGATTGTTTCTTCTGTACTTAAAAAGAGGGTATTGAAGTCAACCGCTGTTTTTGTCAGATATCTATTCTTCCCTTCTATTTTGGCATATATGCTCCGTGTCTTTGGGGGCTCTGTTAGGCTCATATATGTTAAAGCTTTTGTATCTCTCTGTTGGGTTTATCTCTTTGAGGCATTGCATCACTCTGACTTTAGTCACAATTTTGATGTGAGTGCCCATTTCCTTTGATATTAGTACAGTTACTCTAGCTCTTCATGGCTGTGGTTTGCACAGGGCACCCTTTGCATCCTTTTACTTTCAAATGATTCAACTTTGGCTGTTTGCTTTCTGAGTAGTCAGTAATTGCTGAGTGTTTCTTGTGATACAAAGCTAAGTGTGTTCTTCTCTGCCTTTGCCATTCCTTAAATCTTTTCTCCTTCTACCTCTTCATACAGTAGGAAGACACACAACATGGTTTCAGCGTCTGCAAAAGAAACAATTGGTAAACTTGTGCACATCATGTAACTCCTGGGAACGATGCCATAATTGTAAAGAAATATGGTTGCACCTTGAGTCCTGATGTTTATAATGGTGACCTCATATACTCTGTGTGTGTGTGTGTGTGTGTGTGTGTGTGTGTTGGGACCACTTTCCATTTCTGGCCTCACCGCCTGTAGGTAAAGTGCCAGGTTGAATGTACGGAGCGAGGGTCAGGAGCTCTGTGGGCTCCTGGCTCACATGATCATTACCAGCAGGTCTGGGCTCAAGCCCTTGCTCTATCAAGCACCGGCTCGCGTACGGACCCACCCATGTCACTTACACCTCCAACTTTTTGTTGTTCTTCTCGATGGATGCCTTGCAGGCCCCAGCCAAGAGGGGCCCCAAGGACTATCAGAAGGCTATTCCATGTGTGGCGCGACTTCTCCAAATCGTCCAGGAGCTGCTGTTGTGACTAAATGTGCTCCCCTTGCTGTCCTCCTCCCCTCTAGAGCAACGGGACCTTCTCACCACCACCAGGAAGCCAGGAACAACCAGAGCTCCAGCAAATCCTGCAGGTAACATGGTGGCCCTGGGCAGCAGCCACATGAGTGACCTCTGGCATTGAGCCCAATGTGCACAAAGCCAGCCAGAGCTTCCACCTGAACACTGGGTTTAACTTGGCAGAATGCTGCTGGCTGATCACTGTGCCTTCTGGGATTTTAATGAAAAGTCCTGCTTGGGACACTAATAAGGGAAGAATGCATTTGGACTTCTCCTGTTGAATCGTTTTACCTTTTAAATTCCAAAAGGTGTAATTGTGTGGGCTTTATGAGGTTCATCCAGTGCCTTCTTTGAGTGGAAGGAACACTTTGGAATGGTGCTTATTTTGCAGCAGTGTCTTTGAGTAAGGACCCTGGCATGTAGTGACTCTTAGGATGCCATCCTGTAATTTGCTCAGATCCTTTCTTCACTGGGTGGGCTGACCATTTGGACAGCTTCACTAATGGAAGGACGTTTTGGTCTGGGTCTGGGTCTCAGTTGTGCTGATACCCTCTGTGCAGTGAGAGCTGCTCTCCTGAGGGGACAGTGGTGGCCTGTGAGTCATTGCTGCTCTATGATTTGCCCTCACATCTTCCATTTCCACACTCAAGTAGTGCTTGCGACTATGTGGCTCCCCTTGATTGTCCAGTTTCAGACGCTATGCCTCCGGGCTTGACTCTTGGTTAATACCTACGTTGGTGAACAAACATGCTGCTAAAATGTGCCAGCTGCAGGCCTAAAGAAAGCAGAGTGAGGAATAGCAATTAATGGAAAAACTGGTACCATCCTGCAGCATCAGGAAGCAGTAACTCACTCCACCCTGTGGGTATCTTCACCAGCAATCCCTGTACAGTCAGATTCTAGTCTGAGTTTCCTAACTGGACTCACTGATTGGTTGAACCTATAGTGTTGTTTTGCTTTTCTGTTTAATCTCCAACCCAGTCATTAATCACTTGGTTGTTTCCTTTATGTTTTGGGCCCACTGAAGATAGTGATTTTGACTTGTCTGATGCTTTGGGTGATCGTGATGGTGGCCACAAGAAACCAAGTGCAGGAGGAAGAGGTAAGTCCTCACCATGTGAATCTCTGGCCCACTCTGGAGCTTCCTGCCAGGGTCTGTCTCACTAACTGCACCACCCCGTGAGCCCTCCTTGCCTGGCAGACCTGGGCCACTGCAAGTACGGGACAACCCTAAGGCATGCTACTCAAAATTTTTGCTCTCAAGCCTCCTCAAAATATTGAAGATCTCAGGAGCTTTTGTTTTTGTGGGCCATAACTATCAGTTCTTATCATATGGCCGTTCAAAACTACAAAAGATTGATCAACACTGAAGCCACACACGTGAACATAAATGACATATTTTAATGAGAAATAACTATATAGTTTTTCTTCTGATGTGTTTGTCTTGTTCTCACATCAGAGTAATACTGATCTTATTGAATCAATTTGAAAGTATCAGCCTCTCCTATTTTCTGGAAGACTTTTTAAAGGATTAGTGTCTATCCTGTAAATATTGTGTAGAATTTACTAATTTTGGTCAGCTTTCTCATTACTGGAAAATATACGTGACACTCACAACTTAAAGGAAGAGAGGTTTGCAGCTGGGGATTTAGCTCAGTGGTATGTTTGTCTAGCAAGTGTGAGGCCCTGGGTTTGGTATTGAGCACCAAGAAATTGGGGGAAAGAAAAAAAGAGGAGGAGAGGTCTGTTTTGGCTCATGGTTTCGGGGGATTCAGTCCATGGCCAGCTGGCTCCAAGGCAGGAACATTGTGGTGGAAAGGCACAATGGAGCAAAGCTGCTTAGTTCATGGCAGCCAGGAAGCAGAGCAGGGCAACAGTGCCAGACAGGTGGAGACCAGGGACCAAATATAATACCGAAGGCCATACCTCTGTGACCCATTCAGACACTGAGAGGTGTGCTTTACTAATCCCCTAGGCAGCTCCCAAGCCAATCAAGTTGCTAATTAAGCTTAACCATAACAGAAGCCAAATGATTCTGGATTTTTCTTTATGGAAAATTTTTTTGATTATTAGTTCTGCCTATAAACTTGCTATACATCTGTTGATTTTTTATTTCTTCCTGAGTCAGTTTCAGTAGTCTGGAATCTTTCTAGACTATCAAGGCTATCCATTTTTTTGCATACTTTCTTATAGTATTTCAGTAAAGTCCTTTGTATTTCTGTTAGGTCATTAGTGATGTCATCTCATTTTAGTAACATGTTATCTTTCTTTGTTTATTTTTCAGTATGGCTAAAAGTTTGTCAATTTTATTGATCTTTTAAAAAAACCATCTTTTGTTTCATTGACTTTATTATTTTTCCATTCTTCATTTCATTTATTTCTATTCTCATCTTTATTATTTTCTTCCTTCTCTTGTTCTGTGTTTGGTCTCCTTTTCCCAGTTTTCTCTGGTGGGAGGTTAGGCCATTGATTACCAGTCTTTCTTCTTTTTTTAATGTAGGCCTTTACAGCAATACATTTCCTTCTAGGCACATTAGTGGCAGTATCTTACATGTTTTGGTGGGTTTTGTTTTGTTTTCATTCTTGTCAAAGTATCTCTTAACTTACCTTCTGGTTTTTTCTTTGATGTATTGGTTATTTTGTTTGTTTTTGCAGTGCTGGGGGTTGAACTCAGGGCCTCACACATGCTAGGGAAGCGCTCTACCACTGAGCTACATCCCCAGCCCTTCCTATTGATTATTTGGAGTGTGCAGTTTAATTTTTACTTATTTGCAAATTTCTCTCATTTTTTTTTCTTTCATTGATTTCTAATTGTGACTGGAGGGTATACTTTGTTGATTTTAATACTTTTAAAAACGTTAGGCTTGTCTTATGGCAGATCAGATGGTCTGTCCAGGAAAGTGTTACCTGGACATTTCAGAATGTAAATCTTGTTCTTTTGGGTGGAGTGTTCTCCATAAGAAATATCGATCATGAAAGTTGGTTTGTTTGTCACTTACATATACTTGCTGATGTTTTGGTTTGTTTGTTTGTTGTTTTGAGACACGGTCTCACTTTGTAGTTCAGGCTGGCCTCGAACTCACAGAGATCCTCCTACCTCAGCCCCCCAAGTGCTGGGATTACAGGTGTGCACCACCACGCCTGGCTGATTTTTCGTCTAGTGGTCTAATTAACTGTGGAGAGCCGTGTGTTGAATTCTCCACTATGATTATGAATTTGTTTATTTCTCTATTTAGCTCTTGAAGTTTTTTTAAAATTTTAATGGTACATTTTAGATGTACATGGTGATAACATTCATCATAGGGGATTTCTACCTGTACATGATATATCTTGTTGCTTCTTTTTTTTCCATTCTCCTAGCTCTTGAAGTTTTTGCTTTTTGTATTTTGAGTCTCTGTTTGGTGCATTTAGATTTTGGATCCTTATGTTTTCCTGGTGACTTGATCCTATTCTATGTTGAGTCTTTTTCTCTAGTCATTTCTTGGCTGTGACGGCCCCTTTATCTAGTATTAATATAACTACATCTGCTTTTTCCTTTTTAATTAATGTTCAAATGCATATTTAAACCCTCACACCTGCAAATTATTACGCTTAAAGGTAAGTGGACTTTACCTATTCATTTCCATTGAATCCCATTGGACTCTTATCCTATAAATGAATGGATCATTAATCCATTCATTTTTGTAATTTTCCTGCAGTCTGGAAAATATTAGTGTCCTAAGTTGTATCTAGCTTTACAATGATGACACCTTTCCTTGTACAGTACCCCAAACCACCTTTATTAATAACACCACTAATTTGAAGGTGAAAGGTTTTTTTCTTTTTCTTTTTTTTTTTTTTTGTTTTTTTAGAGAGGGTCTCACCGGGTAGCCTACACCCACTATGTAACCCACCATCCTTGAAATCACAGTAATCCTCCTGTTTTGGCCTCCTGAGTGCTGGAATTACAGGTGTGCACCACCATGCCTGGCTAGAAAGGAAAGTCTTTTGTATTGGGAAGCTGTCTGGCTCATAGTGCTGGATTCACAATTTTTAAAGTTCTGTTCTTTTTTTTTTTTTTTTTTTTTTTTTTGTGCTGGGGATCGAACTCAGGGCGTTGCGCTTGCAAGGCAAGCACTCTAACCACCGAGCTAAATCCCCAGCCCCAAAGTTCTGTTCTTGAAGATTCAAATTTTCTTACTGTTTCAGATTCTGTCAGTTGATCTTGTTGAAGTGACAGACTCATTTCATTTTTTACAAAACTTCTTGGCAAATACTCAAATCAGAATAATCATAGATTGTTACTCTTTCAAGTAAACTTGGTTTTCCACGAGAAAAGATTGTGGCCTGTTAAACTCAAAACTGAAATAAGGGGCTGGGAGTGTAGCATGGTGGTAGAGCACTTGCCTAGCATGTGCAAGGCCTTGGGTTCCATCGAGCACCAAAAAAGAGAAAACGAAACTGAGAGAGTCACACAAGTGGCTTTTCCCAAGCCCTCTGTTATACTTGGGTGTGCAACAGAAATTTAAGCACCTCCTTGTTTCATCACACAAAATGTTAAACAAAAATGCACACTCAAATTTGAGTTGTAAGAAAACATTTTTCTGCTCCTTGATATTTATTTTCTGTTGTTTCATAGCCAGTTTGTATAAATTTGGGGAGTTAAATTCATTTCCCATTCACTCCATTATCATGTCCCTGAAGTCAGGAATATGGGTCCTGTTTAGTTGGACCCTCTGCTCAGTGCCACCCACAAAGCTGGGGCTGGTGTCACCTGAAGTCTGAAGTTATGTTAGCTTCCTACTGCTGCTATGACAAATTGCCACAGACTTGGCTGCTCACACAACACGAATTTGTCTTGTAACCTTTGAGGTCAGAAACCCACCATGGATTAGACTGGGCTGCCATAACTGTGCTAGCAAGGCCACATTCCCTTGGAGGTGCTGGGGGGAATTTGTGTCCTTCTGTTTCCTGCTGATCAAGCTGTCTGCCTTCCTTGGCTTGCGGCTACTTCCTGTGTCTTCAAAGCCAGCAGTGTAACATCCCTAAGCTCTCTCTGATTCTTACCTCTGCTTCCACCATTGCATCTCCTTGATTCCCCTGCCCATCTCTTTCCCTTTTAAAAACCCTTTTGATTACAGCAGCCCCACCCCAATAACCTAGGGTGAGCACCCATCTCAAGGCCCCTAGCTTAATCATGTCTGGAGAACCCTTTTATTGTGTAACATATTCACAGTCATTGGCAGAATCCATGTCCATGAAGCCAGAGAACTCGTGGCTGCATGTTTGTTTCAAGATCAGCAAGAAAATGAGTTTCTGCTGCCTGTCATGTTGGCTCAGGGAAGGCCAATGCCCTTGTTTCAGGGGCTCAGCTGATTATGTCCAGATCTCCCAGAATATTCTTTCTTTTGGATAATTCCAAGTGATACTGCAGAGTCCGTGCCCCTATGCCATGTCATCACTTGATCAGGAGAGTGACATCCAGATGATTCATGAGTCCTTCCTATCCTTGAAGGATTATATGGGATCCCGGAATCTTGGTGGCCATTTGAAAATTCTGCCTCCTGGGTCCCTCTAGGACATCCATAAATAAAATGGGCATTCTTCTTCCATTGCCATGGTGTTGTGGGGCAGAATCTTATGGCTTCTAGTATCTTCTGGTACCCCTGCCTTGGTTTGCTAAGGACTGGCGGCGTACTCACCATTGCTTTTGCACCAGAAGGCCAATGTCAGGCAGCAGACATCTGAGGAGGATTGTGAAAATGGTTATGACCCCTTAGTCATATTCATACTGAGTACAGATACAAAGCTTGATCTCTGGGATGGATCTCAGAAAAGCAAGTTGCGGCACACTGACTCCATTCCCGTCCTCTACTAGGGGATGTGTGCACAGGACCCACACATAGGCTGGCATGCTGCTAGAAGACCTGAGGCTGGCCTTTTCTGTTTCTTCCAATTCTATACCATTGCTGGAATATATTTTTATATTCAGTGTGTATTACCTTTGTAATAAATTTAGACTTTAAAATTGAAGCAGATTCTACTAATGAAGAGCTCTAGGTGTCAGAACTGGAGAGAATTTAATGCTTCCCTCATTGTTCTTGTGAGAGGGACTTGTACACCGTCACGCTGTGAGCCAGCCACACAGCTGGACTAGGTCCCAGACTTGGACTTTCCCTCAAGGACTGTCTCACTGGCAGCTTGGTGCTGCGTTGCCCTTTGCGCAGGAGGTACTGATACCCCCAGAGGCGAGTTTAGGATGATAGTGTGCTTTGGCCAAGAGGCCCTGACTTGGGATATTAACCCCTCACCATATGTGTGCTTTACAAAATGCTCTTCCATTCTATGTGTTGTCTCTTCATTGTTGATGGTTTCTTTTGCTGTGCAGAAGCTGTTTAGTTTGATACAGTCCCATCTGTGTATTTTTCTTTTGGGGTCATATCTAAAAAATTCTTTGCGTACATTAATGTTGCAAAACTTTCCCCTATGTTTTCTTTCCCTTTTATTTTGCTTTTATTATCGGTGCCTAATAATTTTATAAAATATTGGGTGTGTTTCAGTGCATATATTTTGATCATATCCATCCTCCGTCACACTCCTTTAGCCCTCATTCCCTTCCTTGTGTTTAATGATAATCTTCCCTTCTAGTTTTTTGTCATCTTTTTTAGAGTCCACATGCAACGTTCATCTTTCTGAGCCTGGCTTGTTTTGCTCAACATGATGATCTCCAGATCCATCTATTTTTTTTTTTTTTTGCAAAAGACCAGATCTTATTCTTTCTTATGGCTGAATAATATTCCCCTGTATGTATATACCATATTTTCTTTATCTACTCATCTGTTGATGGACACCTAGGCTGGTTCCATATCTTGACTATTGTATATGGTGCTGTAATGAACATGGGTATTCAGGTGTCCCTCTGTATTATGGTTTGTGTCTGGATGTCCCCCCAAAACTTCATGTGGTCACAGGTGGGGCTTTTCAGAGAAGGCTGGACGTAGAGTGTGTAATGCTGGAATTAAGTATGTGCCATTACTGAATTAGTCCACTGATTGTTTTGGCATAGTTCTGGGAGTGGTTAATGGGAAGGCCCCCCCCTGGGTGTGAGTGCTACCTGCCCTCTGGCCCTGCATGAACTGTTTCTCCTCTGCGATGTCCCTCTACCATACCACCCTGCCTTGGAGCCAGCCAACTATGAATCTTTACAAACTGTGAGCTAAATAAACCTTTCCTCCTTTAACATTGAGTGTTGGGTATTTTGTCTCAGCAATGAGAAAAGCAACTAAGACACTGTGAAATGCCGACCTTAATTCCTTGGGTATATACTGGCAATTGGTATAGCCAATATGGTAGTTTTCTTTTTAGTTATTTGAGGAACCTCCACACTGATTTCCACAGAGGCTGTACTAATTTACATTCCCACAGCAGTGCAAGAGGGTTCCTTTTCCCCTGTATCCTCCCCGACATTTATTGTCTTTTGTATTTTTGATGGCAGCCATTCTGACTGAGGTAAGATGGAATCTCAGTGGTGTTTTGATTCGGATTTCCCTAATGACTAAAGATGTTGAACATTTTTCCTGTATGTGTTGACCAGTTATACTTCTTTTGATAAGTGTGTGTTCAATTCATTTGCCCATTTATTGGTTGTGCTATTTGATGTTTTTGGTGTTAAGTTTCTTGAATTCTTCATATATTCTAGATATTAATCCTTTGTCAGAAGAGTAGCTGGCGAAGGTTTTCTTCTATTCTTCAGGCTTTCTCTTCGCTGTGTTAGTTGTTTCCCTTGCCGTGCAGAAGCTTTTAAATTTGATGTAGTCTCATGCGTTGATTCTTCTGTTATTTCCTGTCCTATTAGAGTCCTATTCAGGAAGTCTTTTCCAGTGCTTACGGCTATATGTTTTCTTTTAGTAGTTTTAAAGTTTCAAGTTGTATACCTAGGTCTTTCATTCATCTTATGTTGATTTTTTTTCACATGGTAAAAGGTAGGGATCTAGTTTCAGTCTTCTGTGTATGGGTATTCAGTTTTCCTAGCACCATTTGGTAAAGAGGTTATATTTTCTCCAGTGTGTATTTTTAGCTCCTTTGTCTGAATCAAATGGCTGTAGTTGTGTGTGTTTATTTCTGTGTCCTCTATTCTGTTCCATTGATCTGCATCTATTTTTGTGCCTGTACCATGCTGTTTGTTACCATGGCTTTGTAGGATAGTTTAAAGTTAGCTATTGTGCTGCTTCTAGCCCTGCTCATTATGGTTAGGATTGCTTTGGCTATTCTGGGTCTTTTGTGTTTCCATATGAATTTTAGGATTGTTTTTTCTACTTCTGTGAAGAATGCCTTTGGGATTTTGTTGGGGATTACATTGAATGCTTTAGAATGCTTTTGGTAATGTGGCCATCTTAACAATATTCTGCCAATCCTTGAACTGGGAGGTCTTTTCATCTTCTAGTGTCTTCACCTCTTTCTTCAGTGTTCTGAAATTTGCATTGTAGAGGTTTTTCATCTCCTTGGTTAGGTAGATCCCTAGTTATTTTCTTTTTGAAGTTACTGTGAATGGAATTGTTTTCCTGATTTCTTTCTCAGCTTGTCCATTATTGATGTATACAAAAGCTATTGATGTTTTTAATATTGAATTATACCCTCCCCTTTTCTGAATTTATCATCTCTAAAAGTCTTTTATGGCATCTTTAGTATCTTCTAAATTTAGGATCTTATCATTTGCAAACAAGGATAATTGGACTTCTTCCTTTCCTATTTGTATCCCTTTCATTTCTTTTTCTTGTCTAATTGCTGTGGCTAAAATTTCAAGTATTATATTGAATAGGAGTAGTGAGTTTGGACATCCTTGCCTCATTCCTTAACCCCTACATTTTAAGGAATTGATTTTAAGTTCTTAATTCATTTTGAGTTGATTTGTTATATAGTGTGAGAGAAGAAACCTCTTAATTCATTTTGAGTTGATTTGTTATATAGTGTGAGAGAAGGAACCTATTTCATTCTCCTGTATGTGGCTGTCCTGTCTTCCTGACATCATTTATTGAAGAGAGATTGCCCTTTCTGCATTGTGTTTCATGGCACTTTAGTCCAAGATCAATTCATAGTGTATGCATGGACTTGCTTCTGGGTTTTCTGTTCTGTCCCATTGGTCTACATATCCATTTTTATCCCAGTACCATGCTCTTTTGATTACTATTGCTTCATAGTATATTTTGGTTTTTTTTTTTTTTATTTTAAACCAAGAACATGTATTGGTACATT